>JBAJHX010000115.1:3359905-3373915 GCA_037176925.1 Amniataba percoides
GCATCTTTAAATAAACAATGTCACAAACCTCCCATTTAGTTAGTGGATTTTTGTCTAATACATGCATTTTATGGTATTTCATCATTTTTGTTTTTCCTGCAGCTTCACACCTACAACCATAAAACTGTTTCATAAATGATTTTAGATCAATGTGAAGTGCCACTGAGGACAAAGGATGCTGTTAAAGCAAAATAATGTACAAAAAAACCTTAGTTCAAAAGTGCAGCATATTAAAAATCTATTTTTTCCACCACATGTATATAGTAAAATACCGTGTGTGCAAATTTCCCCGTCCCTGTCCTGATAATGAGGCCCAGTATACAACAATACGCGTACGCTCTCATTGTGATTGTGCTTGCATAAGCTTTCAGTTTCACCAGGTGACTCCTCCGAAATATTAATATATCTAAAGAAGCTGAGGACGGGCAGAGAATCAGGCCAGTGCACATTAGCGCTAATGATCTCTCTCAGCAAAATCACACACACACATTACAGGCATACACACATATATACGTAAGGACGAACACCAAGACACCCGTGTCAGCACGGGCCCACAGACAAGACAGCACATAGAAACTCTGTGCAAATTCATGCATGTGTGCAGACAGAAAGACACGCACGCCGCTGATTAAAAAGTGTGCCATACTTCTGTGTCACCACAGCCGGCGCATTAACATCACCCCCCACGGCGGGGACTCAGTTTCCTCTGGATGTTAATGAGGGAGGGACCGAGTCGATGATTCAAACCCAACAGAGCTGGCTCATCACAGCCCACTTTAATAAAGACAATGCCCGACCGTAACAGAGCTCGTTTATTATGTCGGCCTGTCGCAAAATGTTTTCACAGAGATTTTTGGCGGACGAGCCACAGTGAGAGAGGAGAGACAACGATGGTAATGTTAAAATGAGGGTGGGCCAACATGACAAAATATATCATAAAACAATAACAGTTTGTTTTGTGTCACTTTATTCCTACTACACTACACTTTATACCTCTTAAAGTTTCTGGCTTTCAGCATTTAGACCATCGTGGGCAACGCTGCAAATCAATAAGCCGCTTGCCAGTGTGATTTTTGCAGCAATGCCATGAAGTTCATTTTCCAAGCCGTTCATTCACTGGACTAGCAGAAAAACAGACAGAGCTACCGGCTTCTCATTTCAATTTCTGCAAATAATAAATACCATATCATGATGCAGCAACACTTCTCCCTTTCCTCACGACAATCCAAGAGGAAAAACAGCTCCAAAAATGAGGCGGTCGAAGTTCCTCGCAGTGACCAGTGATGAATGGTGAGGTGGTGATGCAGCTCGACAGTAACATAACATTACCAAACAGTGTGCGGCTTTAGAAAGTGTTTCACAGCATATTTTCTTTCAAACACTTGTAAATGAGCACTCCTGTAGCACCACCAGCAGGTTGTAATTACTGGACTGCTTTGATATTTCAGACAGATATTTATGTTCGCCTCAGGATGAACTGAAACACGTGATGATCCCTTCAAACGTTTATCAAACACCATCATACAGACAAAATTTTAACCTGTCCAGTACTTTGGTTTATGCCCAAATATCTGAAAACCACTCAACATTCCCATCAGCTGCAGCTGTATTTTGACTTTAGTGACAATTATTAAATGCTGAATGCAAACTCATCAGTTGAACATGACAAACATCACAACATATGAATTCAGCATTTTAGCACACTGAATTTTGGCATTTAGCTCAAAAGCACCAATGTCCATTCGCAAAGCTGAAAATTTGTTTACACGTGGCCTCAAGTTGATGACAGCAACAGTCTGGATATTTCTGTCTTATCAGATGCATCATGTTTTGTTTTTTTCACTTCCTTTCAGTTCCCAAAAGTCATATGCACTTAAACTGCCTGGCTCTTTGATGAAAAGTCATATCATATCTCCCACAAAATCAAATGCGTTACAGAAATGTGACAGAAAATAACTAAAATGTGATTTAAACTACTGCTGTGAAAGTTAAATACATAAAAGTTTCTTGCGTGTGAGGAGACATACTGCATGCTGGTATGTGAAATTAATGGAGCCGTTCCGAATGGTAACTTTGGAAAGACGCAATAAAAAGCAAAACACAAACGAACCGAGAAGCAAACTGGACTCAGAGCCGATGACTGAATGTGAACAGAAGAGAAAGAAAATTACAGCGAAGCATGCAGGAGAGTCCGTCATGCTACAGGGAGCTGAATGAAATTTGTTTCGACCACCACGCCACCGCCTCCAATAAACTCCACATGAGTTTCGTTTAGGAGCTTTACTTCTCTCAGACTCTCACTCTTTGTTGGTGTTTTTCATTTTTTCCACACTTTTCCATCTCGCTTTGAAAAAAACGCAAACCGTGGACGCGATCGAACCTTAAATAGCAACAATCAATATCAGGCAATAAGACAAGATGCTCTTCTAATTAAAGCAGACTGTTTTTTTTAAAAAAAAAACAACATTGGGGTTTGAGCAGTTAACAGATTAGTGATACAGGAAAAGCTGGCAATCAGAAGGCAAACGTACTTTCAGGCTTTCATGAGACAACAGATGTGATCAACACATAAATGAGCTCTATAGGCATCTGAATCAAAACAAGAGCCGCAATCAAGTCCATCAGCCTGTAATGATGCATCGCGGCAAGCGGGAACACGCGCGGCGGCTTGAAAACAGCCACGTGCACAGCATCTGTCTGCAAGATGGCTTCCCTTTTTCTTTTTCATCTTCGTGTTACTAAACTGCCTGACAGACACACGCAGAAAGACAATGAAGTGAAAAATGGAGGTGCTCTGTCTGATAAGAGCAACGATTTTATAACATTATTATGGTGTTAAACATGGAGTGAGTGGACAGAGGTGAAGGCAGATTTTCAGATGCGATTATCACGAGAAGCCGAGAGATACATAAAGTTGTGCCTTTTTTCTTCCGACTGTACATCTGAGATGAAAACAGAACACATGCAACCACTACTACCACTATTCCTTTTTAAATGAGCATCATCATAATTGAGTACATTTACACCAAAGTAATTTCTCAGTGTTTCTGCGTGACTGGAAGATTTTAAAGCTCTCTCCACAAATATCTCTCAGTCAGCAGGTAAATATCAATATTACACATGCATATCTATTTCAACCACAGTGACCCACATGAGAAACAAATACAATTCTGACATTAATCTCACATCATTTAGATGCTAGCAGAAGTGTGTAACTAGCTTATAAATAGTGAGTGCATAATGTCTGTGCCAACAATAAAGTAGTCCTGCTGTGTTTTAGCAGGCGTGCACGGTGAGAGAAATCCTCTAAAAACTCTGAATTCTCCCAGACAGCTCAGCTTCGGTGGAGAGGTCAGCCACAGCTGGCGAACGATAAATAAGGAAACCCTCGTTACAATGCGTTTAGTTTAAAGTGGCTTTCACCGCTGCGTACGCACGCCTCGAACGTCACCAGTCCTTTTATAGGTATGATGGGAGGATGGAGTAGGATAGAGAGAGAGGACGGCCTCAGTTCAGTGCAAGTGCATGAAGTGCTCAGTGACGTGCACATGTATATAAGACTGAGGAGAGCATGGCTGCATTTATCATATTTCACTTTATTATGTTTCTGCTAATTTAATCGATTGAAAAGTTATTCATATCAGAGGGGAAAAAATCAAGTAAAACACGTCCTGCATCATCACCTAATCTTGTCATGTGTTTTGCACACACGTACATATTCCTGAATAAAGTTTACTAAAATGTAAAAAAAAACCTAAACATGTCTGTGGGTAAATGGTTGTATTAAATATAGCACCTTTATCTAAATTTTCACTTATATGCACACACACTCACACGCACACACACTCATGGCAGCTAGCTACCCATGCAAGCTGCCGTCTGGACCATCAGGAGCAATTTGTGGTTCAGCGTGTTGCTCGAGGACTCTCCAACATGTGGCCGGCCGACCCGACGATTAGCGGTCGGAGTCCTGTTTGGCCTCCGGGCGTATAATGAAGCTGACATTTGCTCTGCAAACTGGAAGGAGCAGGGATGAGGGGCCCAATAGCAAATGTTTTGCCCCAGGGCCCCCTAACATGTTAATGATGCTAAGAGTGTATGTTATTGTATGAGATGATGTGACTACTTTTTAAATGTAGGAAATAAAAGGTAACAAGAAAACTTTCCACCTTAAAAGTTGCCCGTGGCAGCAGGTAGTCTTTTTCTTCCACTCTACAGTTGGTGAACTAGTATTACTATTTTTTAATTTACTATTAACTATTAACTAGTAAATTAACTAGTAAAGGCAACAACACATCCTGTTCATCATTGAGAACAATTAAAAAAAGATAAGAGATTTTAATTCTGAACAGTCCTTATATGTCACTATAATGCAGACTTTTAAAATACTGAGTCAGAAAATGGATTGAACACATCAAATTAAAAATATAATACTTAAGTCCCCTTTATGTGGTGTAAAAACAAAAGGAGGGGCAATGTCATGAATTATAATATGGATCAATGAGCAAAAAAAGTTGATGAAAGGTGGGACTCGACTAATCAGATGTCAATTTTAGCGTGCACATATGAACTCTTTCATTTTTAAGAACACTTTATTTTTTCCCCAGTGTAACTCCCAGACACTATTATATTATTATAGTAGAACTTCTCCTGAGTGCACACCCACACGGATGAACACAGTTTTTCTCTGTGCTCTGAAGTGAATAGATTTCTAATCCTGGCGCCGGGTCAGGAGATCACAACATCACCATTACAAACGCCGGGTCAATATGCACTGTATGAAGCTCTTTTCCTATTCTCTCCATCACACACACACATCCTCCCTGTCTCTCCCTCTCGTCATCGCCCAGCCTCGGGCGTCCTGCCTTCGCCGCTCTGCAGACACCTCAGCATCTATACGCCATTAGGGAAGAGCCCACAGCAGCAATACTCATAAATATTGACTCGGTTTCAACATATCCTGGAGGAAGTGTTCCAAACAGCAGGTGCTGCATTAGCACACCGACGGCAAACACAGCCCACGGTCAATACCGACGGGCCGCTGCAGCTAAGCTAACTCTCTCAGCGTTCATTCTTGCAGAAGGAAGACGGCGCTGCAGTGCGGCAGGCCTGCGGGATGCAAGAAACATTTAATTTGCCACCAACAAAAAAAAAAAAAACGTTTCCCAGATCACAGTCAACAGTTAAGCATCTCGAAGAGCTCGTGGATTTATTTCTTTGCACACACGCAAGTAGGAAATGAACTGCTGTGACACCTGGAGAAAATGGACTCACAGAGCCAGCCCGGCTTCTGCTGAGCTTTTAATGTAATGAAACACAAGCGTTCATCACAGCAGCACCTGAACACATCCAATTCACCGGATCCCATTCTCCCCCCACAGGTACGGTTAATTAAAAGTGTTTGCTCACCGAGTGCGAGGAGAGATTATATGTGACCCTCTTTTTAATCTGCCGGGGAAGTCTCTTGGTTTTGGATTGTTAATCAATCTTATTTGAGTGTTAACTAATTACATTCTTCCATTTCAGAAGATCAGGAAAAGTGAATTATTTGAGGCAGAGCTGATTTCCTGAAGGTTGGAAGAGCAGTCAGGTGGAAGAATTAAGTCATTTGCTAATGAGAGAAAATGTGATTTGTTACTTCCACCCTGGTTCATCCTGCTGTGTGGTGGAGGCGACTCGGCTTCGTACAGTCGATGCCTGGACGGCAGTGTCGGGGTCGCCTCTCAGAGACCAGATCACTGTGTGTCAATGGTGTGTCTCTACATAACAAACAACGTTTATATGCTGCTAATCTGTTTTATCGACTTTATTTTGAAGGAAATTTAACTTCTGCATGGAAATGTTCAATGGCAGCATCATACACTGCACAGAAATCACAAGCAGGCCAAAGATGGTGGAAGTTTAAAGCACAGGACTTTCTCTGACTCCTGATTAGGTTACTTAAATGGTGATTTTGGAGAAAACAGTCGTGGTTTTGGTCGAATATTGTTAAAATAACGAAGTGATTATTCATTTTGATTGCTTTCTCTGATTTTGGCCTCTCAAATGTGAATTTTTTTTTAATTTCTTTGGTCCTCTGTGACAGTAAACTGAATATTTTTTGGTTGTGGTGAGAGCACATCACCATGTGCTTGGAGAAACAATGATCAACATTTCTTCACTATTGTCTAACTAATAACTAATCAGTTAATTGAGAAACTGATCGACAGATAAAAATAGTAAATTATTTGAGTGCATTTTTTTTAGTATCTGCTTGTGGCAAATAAAGCATGATCAGTTAATGATTTGCAGGTACATTAAGTCATTTTGGTAAAGCACATTTTAAATCAACAGTGGAGCCAAGAGCTTTCACATGCTCAAGTTTCAGCATCAACGTCCTCCAATCACTTTGCTCGGATCACATCTCAAAGAAAAACAGCCTTTAATCAGATGTCCTTTAATATCAAGTTACAAACCAGAGTGATGCTGTTGATTAATCAACTTTTAATATATCTTTACAGACCGAAGTCAAAAGCATTTTCACAGCACCGGACCTTACCTCTGCCCTTCACCTGCCCATCACCACAATGCATCACTCCTCATTTGCATAAAGTCGACCTCAGCTCAACTTTCAAGTGCTGCCAAGTCACTGATCTCTCTCCGCCAGCTGCCACTTCACACTGAGTCACTCCTTGTATCCCTGCACTCATATGAAACCAGCAAGCGCCCGTGGTTGTCTCACGATGTCGCCGCCGGTGCAAACACACACTTAGAAACAGGGGAGGTTCAACTCCAGAGGTTCGAGATGCTTCAAAGGCACAGAGCACGAGAAAAGGTGAGGCAGCGTTCATTAACCGCAGATAGCAAAGAGAAATATGTCAGGAAAATGTAATAACTGTTAATATATTAAATAAAAATCAGCACCTTTCCTTGTCTGGATCTCACGGCGGTGTGTCTTTAGGGATCCAGGGTCTGACAAGTTAATTAATTCCTTGTCATTGACCGCTGGAAAAAATATTTCACATTGAGCAGCATGAAAAAAAAAAAAAATCTGGACTTTGCAGAAATCCCAAGAAACAGTCTGACAGCAACCCAAAAAAAGAAATGAAATGTTTTAGCAACGAGCAGCCAACAGGAATGACATCAAAGTGACAGTTCAGCTATTAGTGTTTGTTCCTTCCAGATGATTTGGGCGATAACGCAACAAGTTCCTTTCGACTATAAGTCACATCTGAATGCTTTCCTCTGCAGACGACGGATCAGAAAAACGTTACAGAAAAATGTCATGTTTTGACAAGGAACAACTCACTTGAAAAGCGGCTCATTACGGGGAGGACGAGTCTCCCTCTTTGCGGTAAACTAAAGTAAATGTTTAATGATATTTCTGATTGTGAGAGAGGACGGACTCACAAAAGATGGAGGCGGCGTGGACGGTGGCAGACAGGGACGCCACGCTGATGTTGGAATGAATTGAAATAACAAGAAGCATAATTTATTGATTGTTTGAATTTTCATTTATATTTCATTATATTTTGTACATTTCCCTCATTAATAAGTGATCCGAAGCGTAGTCGAGTGTTGCCTATTAAACATTTGCCTCCTCTCTGTAGTGGTAGTCTGAGCACACACCAGAAAGAAAGAAAGAAAGAAAGAAACTCAGGGCCTTCAAGGATCCCCGCTCCTTGCGCAAAACAGTAAATAATGCATTATTATTTATTACTTATTGGATTTGAGGGAAGACGATCACACTTTGCAAAGGAGGTAAAAATGGCATAATTCAAATATATGTGATGCAACAGGCCATGGCAGGGACACAAAGGGGTAAAATAAATGCTAAAAAATGGTATCAGTGGAGTTTCATGTTGTCATTACCAGCAGAGATAACTGCGCTGTCCTCTCCAGTCTAATGCATAATGTCGTCGTTCCTCCTCTTCCTCTCCTGAGCAGTTTCAGCCTGCCTTCGCTGCATAATTGAATGTGAAAACAGTGTATTATTCTGTCTGGGGGGACGGAATTGAAAAACATCAGACAGCTGGGAGATGGAATAATATTTTTGGGCCAGGCTGTGTTATCCTTTTCTCTCTCCTTTTTTTATGTTTTTGAGTCTGACCACATCACTGAGCAAATGTAACCCGGAGATCCAGAGGGCCGACCGCCGAAGCATGACGCCGCCCCCCCCTTCTCTCCCGACAACTGTCCTGATTTATTGTCATTCGCTGGATACGAGTAGTCAAAGTCTGGTCTGCACTTTTCACCCTGCGAGTGGGAGGCTAAAAGGGAGGCGGCGGCATTGTTTTTCGTCTCTGAGAGGCCGAGAGCGACTCCTCTGCGTCAGCCCGGAAAGGTTTTGTCATCATTTAATCGATTCTAGAGCAGAGGAGTCAGGAAAAGAGACTGCGAGGGGGAGGTTGGGACTGACGGCACGAAAACCCCTAAACTTTCTGAACCCGTCCAAGTGTTTTTGATTGGACGGGCCGGTCTGGTCGACTCGACTGCAGCCATGTTTTGATTTAATTTCAAAGGTAATCCATGAAACCGGGATCATCTGAACCTTTCCACCGAGCGTGAAAGGACTGCACACTTTATTGAGTGTACAGCGAGACGAGAATAAACTGCAGAGTTCATTCAGGAGGACGAAGGGTGAATAAACTTCAATTCAGTATGTTTTCCATGTATTTCATATCTAACTTTACTCAGTAAAAATGTAGGGTTATAAAATAGGTCCTCAAATGTCACAAACCAGCAGACAGACTCGTAATAGACTCCACGCAGCGTATATTTAGTACTGAGCTGTCAACAAGTATGAGATTAGAATTAAATATTAGAAAGACTTTAAATACATTTATAGTGTAAGTAAACTATTTTCCATTTTCCACCCCTAGAAGACCCCTGGACGTTCACAGACCTCGGTTTGAGAGCCGCACAGGAGCGTAGATGTATTTCTGAGGCAGATGGCCATGAATGTTTTACTTATTCCTGGCAAAGATTTGTTTTTGGCTCCATTTATTAGCACAGAAAAACCACGCATGAGGTGTTTGCTGTATATACACAACAGAAAGTTGCCTAAGACTTACAAATAAAAGCCCTTAAACATAAGTGCTGAATGTTTTTAGAACTTTTTACTCTTTGAGATATCCAGCACAACTAAGCATGATGGCTGCACGCTGAAAATGCATCATGCACAAAGATTATTGAAGTTAATTTAATGGTTTGCTAACAACATTATTTGATTGGGGAGTCATTTGCGTTTCTTGAATTTTGATTAAATTTCTTTTTAAACGGACATTTGGAATGTAAGATTGCATTAAAATTGTATTCACTGACCAACCAACAAAGAAAGCGATAAATAAGAAAATACTAAAACTTCACAGGCTGTGATTTTCATGCTCCAACTTAAAGAGCTTTTTCTTTATTTTACAGTTAAAGAATCCTCTATAAAAGCTGTGCTGTCTTAATGGGACTGAATCTGTCGTCTCCTGCAGACAACAACACAGCAGCTCCGTGTTCATTTACTGTAAATGACAACAGATCGAGCGATTCTTGAAAAGTTTCTGAAGGTGAACAGAAAGCTGCAGCACGACGCTTTTGATCCACAGAAGCACATTTATTATTCAGAGCCCGATTTCTGCTTTAAATTAAAACACATTATATATTATAATTGAAACATGAACGTGTTCCAGAAACACATTACTGCTGATAGACTCACAGGCGGTGGGAGTGCATACTTTTCACACGTCTTTTGTCCATTAACACATCCATGACTCACTGATGAGTGCATGATGTTTTTTAAAATCTCATGTTATATCTACATACCTGGAGAACTTATTTCGGAGTTATTTCTTTTTCTAGAGGTACCGCCTGCACGTAAACCCTTTAATACGACTCTGCTGTCTCTCTGTGGAGCTCTTATTTCTTAAAAAAGCCAACCGCCGCGCTAACAAGCCTTTACAATAACATTATGAATTATAATTTGAGAACATTATGCGCTAATTTCTCCAGGGGTAACTCAACTAGCTGCATTGTGCCGGGCTCTGTGTGAGGCCTTTTTGCTGCCCCCCCTCTCTGCACACACAAAGTCACAACAGAGTGAAACCACAACATTTGTCACCGCGCCGCCGCAGCCTATATTTTCATGCTGTGGTGAGTGGGAGCCCAGCGGACCATGCCGGCAAGTCTGAATCATTGCAGTCATTTTTAGTCTTAAGCATTATTCCAACAAGGAAGATGCTTATTACCACAGTCGGGAAGTTTCTCCTCAGTCAGATCCCCTGACAGATTACTCCATGGATGTGGCTTTTGATGCTCACGTACATGCAGCATTTCAGCGGCCCATGAGAGCGGGAAGGACGCGTAAACATACACAAGCTTGCACAAAATGAGCGCCACCATGACAAAGATATCCCCCTTCGCCACAGAGAGTCTCTCGCAGCTCGCCACGGGAGGGTGATGTATATATTCACCGCCTTTGGAATGGATCAGTCACGGAGAAACGCTGCGGCGAGCGCAGAGGCAGTAAAGCTAAATTACTTCAAACTGTGCTGTTCTCACGCCGCTGACCGCTTTTTCAACCGCAGATACTCCACATTTACTTCGCATCTACTTCACACTTTCTTCTGAGTTCGCAGACTTGAAGCTGCAACTAAACTTCATCACTGACTCCAGTTTATTCTTGGCAATTTTCACCAAAAATCACCTGGATTTTTTGAAAAATGAAGTTGTGAGTTTGATTTCAAAATGGTTTTCACTCATATTTTATTGACCCACGCTTACATTATTTGTTTTTCTATTAAAAAGACAACACAGAGGCAGGTTTAAGAACAGAAAATGGGGAGAATGATGCACAATAGTCTCTACAAGTATTTCTAACAAATGCCCCTGTAATATCTCACAGCATACCATCATGTATGACAAATAAAAGGCTTTAAATCCTTGTGTTTAAGTAATTTTACTTTAAAAAATACCACTGACGATCAATCCTTGACTCATGGATTAATTGTACTATCTGTTACCTGTTGAAGGCCCCTGTTGTTTCATCTCCTGTCTTTTAATAAAAAAACATCTGGCTCTAAGTTGAGGCAGGCTGCAGCTACCCACAGTTTCATGAGAGGAGACAAAGAGTGCGAAATCCAACAAGCCTGACAAAACAAAAATAATGAGCTCAAAATGGCCGATAAGAGCATAAAGATGCAAACCAAGTCTTTATTCTCAAAGGGATTAGAAGCACCAGCTTCTCTTTAAAAGGAGACACTCCAGCAAATTACAGTATTGCTCTTAACAGTATTAGTATTGCATAAAGCCGGTGGATCCTCCAGAGGCAGACTGTGAAAAGATCGGTCAAAAATCCAAGCAGCCGAGGCTGAAATATCCTGACTTTAACTACAGTTACTATAATGGATCAGGCTCCAACACACTAGATCCTACATTTGACACAGTGCAACTCTTCCATGAAAACCCTCTGTCTCTTGAATGGTCACTTAATTTAAACCCACACTTCCAGTTTATAATGCAAAACTTCCTGTTAATATGTTTAAGCCTACAAAAGCCCAGGAGAGCTCTCATTTCTTTAGACTTGGAGAGTTCTCATCAGAGCTACAGCCTCAATAAAAGGTGCTAGGATCTGATTGGAAGGGCCTCTGGGTCATTTATATTTTCATTTAGATTAATTTCGTGCAGTTAAATTATTCCTGCTTTGGCCAATGTTTGCCCACCGTGCTGCCTCGTACTCACAGTCGCAGCGGAGCACCACGCGGTTGCGGGCGCTGCTGTTTGAACGTCTTTGTGCCCTGAGTTTGAGTCCCCGCTGTGCTTAAACAATGTTTGTCGGCACAGCTATTAAACACAGCGCGCAACCATCATGTTTCTGCGAGACGTCCCTCACATTCACGCCGATCTGTGATTAAAATCTCACCCCGATTGATGAGTATTGTGATGAGAACAATCAAAGTGAGCAGACAGCGTGGACATCTTTAGACCTGAATCGCAGTGAGTGTCCTGGTATTTAAAACCAAACACCTCATTAAATTGATCTAGTATGTTGGGTTGAATATGGAGTACACTGCATGGTCTGTACTGTAAGTCTAAGCCGATGCCTTTTATTCTGCGAATGAAACAAACTAATGAGAAAAAAAGGCTCTTCAGCATTATATGTTGTTCCACTGCAATGCGGTGACAGGAAAATGAAAAAGCCCCCACGTTTCTATGAAGTTATCGTGGCATTTGCATTTCAGAAACAGATCTGAATAGCTTGTATTTTTTGCTATAATCACAGCTGACCGGCTGAATGAGACCTTCTGACAGCTTGAAAGGCACCATCCTCAGTACAAAGAGCACCGAACACTGCAAGATGATCGAAGCAGGGACAAACTTATGTGAACGAGCTGCAGGTTTCACTGTAAAAACTCTTTAGTTCACTGTGGATGTGGCCAAATGAACAAAGCATTTAGCTAAATGATGTGAAAAGGAACTGCACTCCATATAGTGCACGTGCGCTTTAACAGCTTTTTTAGCGCGCACTAAATCACAGGCTCCCGCAGAAATTTGTGACATTCGTTCCTCGGAGAGCAACATACCTTCACCACTACAGCTGCCGGATGCGTAAAGCTCTGATAACAGCAGGAGCTCGCTGCAGCTTTTAAGCATGCCGGGTCAGATGGCAGATTAAAAAAAATGCAAGCTTGCATTAAAAAGGAGGTTCTGTCATATGAGAACCCTTTTTTTTTTTCTGCAGTAAGATGCTGTGGCAATATCTGCGTCCCCACCTGTCCATTGTTCACTGACTCATGAGCTAAAGTCTATTATTTTCTCGCTGTGAGACAGCGATACCTGAGCAGTGACTCAAGAATTCTGCATTACTCAAATACAGCTGCCATTCATGTTCAGCTCTGCTCTATACAATTCATTTCTAAAAACAACGTTCAGGGACGATGCAGGAAGTCGTGCTGCTAAAGGCCAACTTCAGACTGCAGGCAAACTGCACAAATCTGATAGAATCTGTTCCTATTATGATTTGAGACACTTTCATATGTGATCCTAAATCAGATTTAGGTTTAATTTTCTGTCTCAAGCGTTCATATCTGTACTCACGCAGCTCTCACGGCTCTCGGTCGACACCAATATGGAGAAGGGTCGCTTGAATCTGAGTGTCAAGTGGAGAGGCGACGACAGAGAGAGGTGCTGACAGACGTGGTTAAAATTAGTCCTTCGACATCCTGAAATTTTGGCTGGCATCTGTCTCCGGGGCTTTGACACACCTCAGTGTGGAAGCAGCAGCCATTGCTCTGTGAAAAACTGTTATTAAAATTCATCTGCTCACAAATACACCGGCAAATCAACTTAGAAATGAAACTGTAAATGCTGTCTTCAGATGTTTATCTTCACAGCAAAGTCTTTACAACATTACACACGTTCTGTCTACAAAATGCCAAGACAGTATAGTAACCAGGTCATGGTGTGATTTAAATAAGTTGGAGATAGCTTGTAGCTCAGTCCTCATGCCTGTGGCCTCTAGCAGACATGATAAATTGTGAATTTGGATTTAGTCTGCACAGCTGCACAGTTTTTTTTTTGTTTTTTTTTAATCATCCATCCATAAAAGCTTCACCAAAACTTTGCATAAAATCTTCAAGTCTGAAGAAATCTACTGGAAAAACAGGATATTTCCAAAAAGATGTTTTTTGTCAGTTGATGTTTTGATGGTGGAGGTGGAAGCCTCCTCACACTGAATCAGATAAACCACTTGAGCCAACTCAACTAACCCGAACTTCCTGGTAAAGATTGAGCTTTACACGTGTTGCATAAGGTCATGGCGTTTTGGTATATAAAAAAATGGATTTGGAATAAGGTCAGTTTTCTTTTATGTACACTTCGCAAACATACATATGTTGACCAGATCACAAAAATGTCTTTAATCCATCTTGGTTTGTCGAAGTTTGCAGCAAATCAAGGTCGGTTGTGGTTGAAGGAGGATGCATACTCCCATTCATCAGTCCAACATTATTATTTTCAGCTTTTATTTGCTCTCTCCCCAAACTG
>JBAJHX010000115.1:3415754-3432401 GCA_037176925.1 Amniataba percoides
TTGTTTTACAGCCATCTATCTATCTATCTATCTATCTATCTATCTATCTATCTATCTATCTATCTATCTATCTATCTTATCTCATAACTTTGTCTTGCAACACACTTTTGTTCAAAATGAAAGATTTGGTTTCTCTCTTACTTCTTGCTAATACCACCTCTGCTTAATTTGACACCAATATACACCCATTAATACCCATAAAAATGTACATCAATTCCTGGTCTAACAATTCAACAAAAACATTTCAGCATTTCCTGAAAGATTATCTTCATCTTCAAGAATATGAGGTCTGAAGTCTGAGCAAACTGAATGTACCGCCGTGTGGTCAGTTGTTCTTTTAACTTTGAAGTCTGGAGTATAAAATGCATTATCATAAATCATCACAAATCATAAGGGACGCGAAGGAGATGAGAGAGGTGTTTATTTCTTGTAGCATTGGAGGCGTTGGAGTGCACGTACATGATTCCAGTATTTAATATCAGCAAACAGGGCAAGTCTGCGGCGCCTCATTAGGGAGGGTGGGATGAAATTTGTTGCTGTCGCCAAACTTGCTGATTGAAGCTGATTAGACTGGCGAGTTTTTAAGGGGTTTTACAGGAAAGATGTAATGTGGAGGTCCCAGCGCTAATCAAAGCACTAAAGCCTCTCGCTTATTAATGTCCCACTCTACCAATACAGCTAAACAAGACCAAATTAGAGCTTGCCAGAGCAAATAAAAGATGAGGCTGTGGTAGAAGGTAAAAATATGAAATGTGACAACGAAACTCAACATACTTTTTACCATTTTCTTTGGTCGCGTCATCTCTTTATGTACATCACCAACATTTGCTTAATTTCCCGCTAACACCTTTCCAAGTTTGATGAATAAATTAGACCCATAATTAAAATTCAAACCGATTAAAGTTTGTTGTAAAATTTCAATCAAAGTTTTAATTTCCTCAAAAAATTGTCTGAAGGTAATTACAGCTTTTCACTCAATAATTCATCTTAAACCATCTTTTTTTAATAATAAAGTGGCACTTTGAGATGAAAATGTTTAAATGCATCAGTGTTGTAAGATTGTAAGTGGACAGACTGGATCCAAATTTGAAGGAAAAGCATAAAAACTCAAAGTCAAAGTCTTTCTAAAATCTAAGAATGTGCCTGTTGCTGTCAATAACAGGAGACTTTTAAAACCAGTCATCATTGTCAGTGAACAGTAGGGCCTCTTAGGAAATCATTTTTTAGCGTGGCAATCACTTGAATACCTTTTTCTTTTTGAGAATGAGTCAGCAGACAGAAAGCTCTGGTTTGAAAAGGCATCAAACCTCGGGCAGGCAGGTACGGCTTTGAAACCCGCTGTAACGAGCTGTAACAGTTGGAAAGCTGCGGACGGAAGTACCTCTCATTATGACAGAGAGTTAAGAGAAACGAGGTATTAAATATCACTGTCTGCACCAGCCGCGGAAAAAAAAAGGTAATTTGGGCTTGATGGATGCCGCCTCCGTTGTTAGCACGAATCATAAATTCATCTGCATCGTTGGGAAAAATTTGAAGCATCATGTGAGAGAAAACAAAATGCTTATCTGACCATCACAACAGGGGTGTTATTTGGGTTATAGTGAATGAGAAATATCAGTCTCATTTCCCACAGCTTCTGGGAGTGCTTCAGGATCAGGAGTGGAAAATCAAAGGTGTCTCTTCTAGCAGGAGTAAAGACGTATAATTATTCTAACCTCAACAAACAACCCAGATCTTTGCAAAGGAAGGAGCTCTGGGATGAGGATGGGGCGAACGTTGCAGAAATGAGAAGTGATAGTATTAAAATAAAGTTGGATCGTGCAGGATGTGATGAGTTTTTCACTCCGGGGTCACCGTTTGTGGTTTGTCTCCTCGTAGACTGACAGAGGGAGGAGCGCACAGAGAAACCTGAAACAAGATTGGGAGTAAAAGTCACGGATTGGCACAAGAGAGGGACAAAAGTTAAAGAACTTGGACAGGAAGGGGGGGGGGAATAAATTGGAACGAGGCTGGAGGAGAAGAGCTATTTACTCCTGCCTCGTCTTTTACCCTCCTTAAAAAAACCTGAAACACAATCGGGGGTTAAAAGTGCCAGATCAGGACGTGATGGGGTCAAAAGTCATTAAACTAAGAAGGGATGGGAAAAACTACATTTTTGTCCGGCAAGGAAGGGGAAAACTTTTCACTCCTGTGTCACACTTTACTCTCAAAAGACCCAAACTGATGAGAAAGAGGAAGCCTGTCAATCCAGAGACAGAACTGTGAGGAGAAAGGACAGATCGGAAAAAAAACAAGGATGGGACCATCTTTCTGCATCTGAGGTCCCTTTTGTGGTTATTAAACTTAAAGGTATCTTTAGAGAAAACCCCTAAAAGTGCAGTTGGTGAATAAAACTGGATAAAATGGGTAAAATTTGGCGAGGATGTGGAGGAATGTGCACGTCTGGTGAGTCTGGCTTTGCAGGATTATTAGCGGGATAAAAGCATCCAATTTCCATATGGTCTATTAAAGATGTGGCCAATGATTAATAAAGTAACATACTTGAGATATTTGCTTGAGTTTCAGATGGCAGACACCCACACACAGACCCCAAATGTTTCTCTTCTGTTGAAAAATGAAGGTGCAGGAATGACAGGAATATGGAGGGGTCTCCAGAGAGTCTCCCTGGTGGAAATCATGGGCTCCATAACTCCAAAGATACACCCCTGCATCCATCCACCTTGTTGATATGGAATAAATTGTATACTGAATCATAAAGGTCTGGGCTCCGGCCAGCTTTGGCCTCGGCTGGGAAAAAAACATCAGTCAAAAGAGTAACCTGTGATGTGTTCACATAAGGTCGCAGCTATTTTCAAAGATATTTTCAAAGCAATTATTATCACTCGGGTGACAAAAAATGCAGCAACCCACACACATACGCAGGTATTTATTAAGCCGTCATTGCAAATGAATAGGGCTTCTGCTGTGAATCCTCAAATAACTAGACATTGCATTTATGACACACACAGACCAAAAAAAATAGTTTTAACGCTCAAGATCTCAACACCGGTGTTTCAAAATGTTGCCCGCTGCTCTAATGAGGATTTTTCTCACACGTTGGCCAGAGCTCTAATCTCCTCAAATGTATGTTGCCGTTTTGGGCGGCATAAAACATGACAGCTGTCAGCCAACATATTGGAGGCTCTCACGGTGAAAGGTAATGGCCAGTAAGGAGAAAATTGGACAGGCTTGCTTTCAGAGTGAATTCAACCTGCACAAACTGACGCGACTGACACCGGGGGCCGCTCCTGAGTGACTGCAGCTTAGTGAGAGATGACATGACAAGCACATAGTGCTTTCTGCTGCACATCCCTGGTGTCAGAAGTGACCCACTTTCCCCTCCTCTAATTGCAATTCCCTCTTTAAAACTGTAATACCATGCACAAAAGAGGATTCGGTGTACGACTGAAGTCTGCAGCAGATCACACGCAATGAAAGGAGAATTAGTCTTTGTTTTCAAAGAAGTGGAGTGTCTAATCTCTAAAGCAAATAAATATTTACAATGCTATCCTACACACACACGCACACACACCTTTATTTGCGGTTCTGTGCTAATTCATAAGCTCTGAACGAAGCGGCCCACAAGGGAACCTGAAGACAGACCTGCTCCCGCCCCCCTAAATTAAACCACCAGACTCCTGAGACCAAAAACAATGGTGCATTCAGGCACGTCTCGTCAATTTGTATGGTCAAAGTTTCCACATTATCACCGGTAAACTGCTCTCACATCGTCAACAAAGTGTAAAATAAAAAAGCATCGGAAATCTGGGACAAGTTCCAAAATAGTGAGACTCGCAGTACGAGCGGTGACATTTAATCAATAGCGCACCATACTAATGCTAAATATATCCACGTGTCCTCCATTTTCCAGCGATACCCTGTTATCAACCTGTTCAGGCTGCTAACGAGAACAAACAGCGAGTGTTCTGCCTGCCGTTGTTTACCACCTGCAGTGGCTTTTTCACGGCTCATGTTCAGGTGACGTATTTCCCGTCGACAGATCAACACGTGCATCCGAAGCCCTGCTTTATTCGATCCGGTCGTGTGATATATCTCAGCTTTACGGTTTGATTAGGATCTGCAGAACGCCCCATTAAACAACTTATCAGCGCAGGATGGATTGTGGGATACCGGGGAGTGCAAAATACTCAGCGGGTATGTCCTCCGAACCGAGGCAGCGTAGCTTTGAAATCAGATGTTGACTTATTATGATGAGCAGAGGATCCAGACTCTGAACTGGGTTACTTTCACGCTGCTGGAAATACCTGGGGAGTAAAAAAGACAATATAGCGCGGCTGCTGGGGAGATGCTATCATCAGGTGTGAAGTGAAGGCCTGTAATGTGAAAGGGCCTCCTGGACGTCCTGTAATTCACGTGAGCGATCGCCACGCGGCCCCTCCTGGGTCCCGACTGCAGGACCAACCAATCACTAAGTGGAAAAACCTCACACACTTCCTGTTTTCCTGCTGGGCCGAACACACGGGAGAAGGGGGGGGGGGGGGATTCTCCGCAAATGAATAATACATCTTCTCCATTTAATTTGGAAAGCAGCCGCAATGAGGCCCTTTTGCACAGTGTTTCCCCTCTCTGGGCTCTCACATGCCACGAGCAGTGTGCGGCTGAATGTGGAGCTGTTAATGCTTAATGCTGGGTGTGAGGGCAAAAAAAAAAACAGATGTACATAATATTCACATTTTGAGGAGGTGCAAAATCACTGATTTATTTGCACAAATTAACTCCGAGCAGCAGCGGCCCAGAGATCAGAAAAGTCATCTTGTGACTTGAAGGGCTTGAATCCAAGTAAAGGAAGGAAATATTTTGTTTTTTTTGGTAACTCAGCACTCAACAGCCTCTACAGGCTCAGAAAGTACTGCCGATTTCCAGCCCGAGACATCAAACTGCGTTCATATCCTAAAGTTTATGAGCATTTTGAAGCTCCATTAATCATATTTTTTTTATATTAAAGCTGATTTGTTGTTCATGGTAACAAACTCACAGAAATGTTTGCCCAAACTGGAAGATTTTTAGCCAGATACAGCTCATTACTTTGGTTCAAGATCAAATTTATACCAAGCTTCTCTCATTAACTGTATGTTCGATTAAAAAAAAAAAAAAAAAAAAAAAAAAAACGACATTACACCACCCGTCTACCATCAAATCGCAGAACATCACAGTTAATAACAAGCTGGTGCAGACAGAGAAACATCTGGTTCCTCTGAATCACCGCTCACATCTCACTTTCTGCAGTTCAAATAGATCTGGTGTTTTTCCTCGCTGACAGCTTTTCTTGCCCGTTATGGAAACAATCAACCAATCAGAGGGTTGGAGGTGGAGTAAAAGGTGGTGACATCATATTTCTTTATGGAGAGCAACGTCCTTGAAAAACACACACATGATCGGCGCTTTAATGAGATTTACATTACTGCACAAGCTGTTTTAAGTCAACTTATGGAAATAAGCATTTCTTTAATCATTATATTTCTGTGGGAAACTATGGCAAATAAAACTCATTCACTCACTCATCAGGTAGGACAAAAAAAGCATCTAACAGGCAGATATTTTCCAAACCAGAGCTCAAAAAAGAGACAGTTCATACACCAAATAAATGCTAACGTGCTCGCATTGGTTCAAAGTCAATTCTCTGCTAACAAGTTTAGCTTTAAGAACTTTCAAAGGTCCATCAAAGGTGTGTCTGTCAGCTTGTTTCTGGGTTTTTCTGCCCCCAATTGGCCAAAATTCAATCAATGTTGCTTTATGCCTGGCTGACGATATTAGTACAACAGCTTAGAAATCGCCTTTTATTCTGCAGAGACATTTAAAAAAAGACCTGCAATGAATTGTGAGACTTTATTTCTGAATATTAAACTTACAATTGAAGCGACCATCCATTTTTAAAGTCATCCTCCTACACATGAAATGAGTTTTGTGAGGAGCAGGGAGGAGAAGTGAGCGAGTGTTGGTGTGATAAAAGTGGTGTGACCCATTAAACCCTCCGGGCCTGAGTAAAATACAGTGACACAGAGTCTCACTGTAATTTTACCATAAAAGCCATCAGATGTAAATTTATTGAAGGGGTCGTAACATTTTACAGCCGGTACTCTGCACTGGATATGATCACATTTGCTCAGAGCTGTTAAGATTATGATCCCCGATGATGTGTTTTACAGGAAACAAGCCATAACCTCCATACAATTACTTTAATTACTGTAAAAAATTGCAATTAATGACCAATTGCGTGCAATAAAGAAGCAGAAGGTGTCCTGCAGGATGAAAATATGAGTGTCTGTCCCGCTAATGAGGTTGTGGTTAAAGATGGCAGCGCGTTAGAAGAGGCCTGTCACAGAGAGAGAGGAGTGAAAAATTATCTGTCGCTCCATCTCTGATTTAAATAACGGAGAAAAATAATAAGACTGCCTTCCGTGCAGAGGCAGATGGGATCCTGTTTGCCTTATAATCCCCTCTGAGTCGCTATCGGAGCATCAGGAGCATGTGGCCTTTCTCAGCCCAGACTACTTTATCACTTAGCTTATTTACAGATCAACAAATCAATTTGCGGGAGGAAAAACAGAAAGAACCCAAATAAAAATCAGAAAATCAAAGATGTGAAATCTCTCGTTTTCATTTCTTTCTGCCGAGTCGACCACTCCCCCCCACAGACGGCGCTGCCTTTTCATTCATAATGAGCAGCAGCAACAAACCTACAGAGGAAACGCGCTGCAGAGGGAGCTTAATTAAGAAATAATTGACTTATATTTTCAAATAATTGAGTTGTTTGAAGTGCTGTGAGACTCTCGCGCTGACAAACTATACCTTAAGACGGCAGGCGCCTCACGCAGATTGGCAGAAACGTAAAAAAGACATTTTTCAAGGGCCGGGAAAATAACATGAAATAAATGGCTTGAAATTGGAAATCTAACGCGATTTGAGATGCAGAGAGAGAACATCTCTCTTCTGATGCTTGATAGACTGCAGGGAGAAGGCAATTCTCTCAGTGCATGTGTGTACAAACGCGTGTGTGTGTAAATGAGGCTGGTGTTTTAAGAGAAGGTATAATTTGCAGAATTGTGGAGAAATGATGATTGTTACAACCATTAATTCAAGTTTAGCATGTCAACGCCTACACACTGTACTTCAAACATGTAATCTCCCTCCTACACAGGCAGCCGAGAATGCAGAAATTTACAGATCATAAAGATCTGTTATGACACATTATGCGAGTGGCGCTTAGCTGTTATCACTGAGCGTTCCTCAACCTCCACTGCACGAGAAACTCCACTTAGCTTTCGCCTGCGAGGGGAATGTTTGATATTCTGGAGATGTACGCATGAAAGGGAATAGAAATGATGCCTAATGTATATGAATGGGAGCCGTGGCGTTCAGGTATTTCACGCCGCATGCCCTGACAGAGGCTAAAGTGAATAAGTCGTCAACTCGCATTGAAATTCATATTGTATCCGTGGCTGAAGCTGAGCCCATTTTCTCCACAGTGCTCTCGCCATGAGCCATACAATAGTCAGGGAGACGTCTAATGAGGCAGGAGAAAAAATATTAAGAGGAAAAACCTTAAACTCGGGAGTTGGCATATTCAATGGCCAGCCTCTAAATTCAATGAGAAAATCTTTTGTCAGAGCTTCGGGGTGGCGGGGAGGGGGAAGAGAGGCAAAACTCAGGAAGAATAAAAGATTGAGCGAGTGACTGAGATGGGCTGTGACAATGTCAGCTTCGGTCTGGTCAGCCTGCACAGATGATGAGTGAATATGTGGGCAGCTGGAGGAAGGGAGGCAGGCGGGGAGGGCCGGAGAGGAGTGGAGAGCAGGAGGTGTTCGCTGAGCGTCTGGAGGAGGTTTGCAGCCTCGCTGAAGGTTGCTGGTTCACGTCTCGCTCTGGAAAACCTCCCCGCCGCCTGCCTGTGAAAGTATCAGGTGCTTTGCAAGACCTTCCCTCTTGACTCGGTGAGTCAGCAGTGCACTCGGGCTCATGTACAAAGCAGCTCCCCAGATTTAGTCTTTGATCTACTGGCTCGGCCGCCTCATGCAGTTTGACCTTTGGGTCCCCTCGAGAAACTCGCCCGACTCTCCATCTGGCTGTTTTTTTTCTCCCCCGATGTTGCTCTGCTGAAAACCACTTTGCAAAGTTGGTTAATGGTACAAGATTGTTTTTTTTTTTTTTTTTTGCTATGAGAATTTTATGTACTTCACTTAATGGCCTTCAATTTATTCCCTCTGTAAGTGCTATTGAAGCCCGAGAGTGTTCAGGTTTTCATTTCAACTACACATTAAAGCAGCTGATTTCACAGCCGAGCTCGTGCGTCGTGCTAATCAGGGAGTAATCACCTGCAGTGTTTGGCTGGAATAAGAAACTTGCAGATTCTTCGAGGCTTCAGCAGCGGCACTTAGAGAACCTCTTCACAACTTTAGCCCATTTAATCTTTTAACTTTGATCCCTGAGTGGCCCCTTTTCAAAGTGAAGACAACTAAATATGCTCTTTTTGTAGCATTGCTGCATTTTCCAAACCTCTTTTTTTTGCAATTAAATTGAGCAACTCTCACCCTTCTGACTTCCCCTTTTTCTCATCCGCTGGTTTATTTGTGCACTGTGACGTCTAACATGTGGCCGATGATGCTGCCAGACAACCAGACAAGACTGTGCTGTGATGAAATGTGAGTAAGACTTTACAGTCACGTAAAGGCAGAGCAGACACACAAACATGGAGGAAATCTGCAGCACTTACTGCCGTTTTAATCTCCACTTGACATTAACTCATGCATTTTATCAAACAGCTGTTTGCAGGCAAAGATCAACTTCCTGCGCCTATGCATCGCTAATTAATTGTAATTACAAACTGGTTTCACACACATGAAAACAATCGCTGTTTGTTTGATGTCGACCGGCTCATTTTAAATAGTTTCAAAGCAGCAGCAGTGTTCCTGATTTCTGCTCTGGTGTCACTATTTGTCTCTTATTATCAGCCGCAGAGGCCGCAGCCCATCCTGCCTGACTACACACTGCCCCCTGGTGGAGAAGCCGCAGTGTGTCGACCCTGATTCTGCAAGTTGTTGTGAAAGTTTAATCGAGATGTTAATGAAGCAGAGTAACGCGGTGTGATGAGCTGAAACGAGCCGATTTAATAAAACCAAGATTATAAATCCACACACACACTTTTTCCCTGAGTTAATAAGTGCTGAAGGTATTTATACAAACTGTGCAAACTGTTTGGACTTGACGAGTGTCGACTGCACAGTTGTTTGTCTGCTCATTTGAGTTGCAAGAAGCCCTCCAGGCAAGTTCTGAAACAAATAAAAACACTCTGCTTTAAATAACTATTTGTGTCACATTATCATTATTATCAGAAATTCTCCATCTCCTCTCATTAAAACTGAAAATATTTGCCTTTGAGTTGAACCACCAGAGCAAAGATTAACTAAAAAATCTCAGCAAGTGAACTGGAGAAACTCAACTTCGCATGCTGGACCAGTACGTGCCCGTCTTAAACTCAGATTTGAGGTGAGCACAGAGAAAAGACCATGAATGTGGAAGTGAAAGTCAAAGATGTGGAGTGAATAATGCAATTTGAGGATTGCACTAAAAGGGTCTGGGCCTAATTCAGTTTACACGTGCAAAAGTCAATATAAAAACTCTGGAAAGAACCAAATTATAATCAAATGAATCTTTCTTGACGTTATGTTTGCTCATTATGACATGTCCTACGTGCATGACATGCCAAAACCACAGGTATTCATCTTCACCTATAATAACCTCCTCCACCTGTAGACTGGAGCCTACAGGTGGAGGAGGTTGTGGTGGAGGTGGAGCTCAGGAGAAGCTGCGCGAGCAGAAGCGGCGAGCGACAGCTGAACTTTCAGGTGAGAGATGTAGCAGCAGGTGTTCTGCAGAGTGAGCAGGGCGCTGACAGGCTAAGTACAGCGCTCTGATGAAAAAGGGGGGCACTGGATGTTTCTTGCAGGGAGAACAGCGCCGTGCGAGAGGAGCAGCCTCTGATTTATTCATAAACTCGCTCGCTAACGGCCCGGCTTGGCAGTCAGACTTTCGCTTCATCCCGGAGGTGTTAGAGGGCGTTTAGGGCTCAGACCAGGCCAGTCAGAGATCTTCCACACCACGCCAAGAAAGCTATTTCTGTCATAAAACTGGATCTGACTTCAGGTTTGTGCTGAAAAAGGAACGAGACTACTCCAAACTGTTCTCACACTTTCGTCTAAGACGTCACTGCAGCTTTAGGATCTTTGTCTCTCACATTATAAGGCTCCTTTTGCTCATAAAGTTCTGCTTAAGGACTTAAATTTGAGACCCTATTTTTGATGTGCCGTCACAAAACGTAGCTCTGGAGACAGACAGTTGTCTTCAAACTGCTGACAGAAGGAAACTTATTGACATTATCTAAGATATTTAAAGAATAAGCTTCTCCATCAGACTGCAACAGTGTGTATCTGTGTATTAAATATGTCTGTTGTTTATTTAATGTGAGCTGAAAATCATTAAGATGTACTCAAAAAAAACACACCATTTGTTAAAAAGCCACAGACATAATGCTGTAAAATAATTATTACAGTATCTGAATGTTTCTTTGGTTTATGCAGAACATGAAAGTAAAAACAGGAGTGTCCACATACTTTTGGCAGTACAGTTCATAATAAAGCTTCATCTTTTATAAAGCTGTGTCTGAAGGTGTTTTTCTAATTTGACTTTAAAGATGCTGCACACTTTAACCTGCAGGAGCATCGTCGCCCCCTGCTGGTCGAGCACAGAAACTTTCTGGTTACCTGATTCAATCGTGTTGCTCACTTCACAGGTGTGTTTTTTTTTTCATACAGCTGAAATTTAGTTGATGTGTGTGTGTTGTTTTTTTATTCCCCATGTGATGCACAACCTCTAAATCCTCCTCTTGTGTGTTTTATCATTTTTAATGTGCCGTCCCCGGTGCCTCGTTTTTGGAAAACGTGCCGTGTGTCCTTGATTGCAGAGTACACGAGTTTCAAAGAATACGCCTTGGGTAATGCTAAAAATGAGTTGTTGTTTCTTTTATTTTTTTATGCAGAAAAAAAGAGGAGAAGATCAAAGCAATTGATGCTGGCATACAGACAGATTTTTTCCCCCCCTGTAAAAATCACCGCTCTGGTTTTGGATTCGGTTGCCAGCAAAAAAAATGGAGTTTAAAAAGGCTTTTATGAGGCCAGAAGGAGGAGCGGGAGAGTCTGGCTTCACAGGGGGCTGCAGTCAGAGGTACAACAGATGTTCGCAGGATACAGGAATATATTTGTTACTTGCTGTGTCGGGATGTTTTCGCTTTAGTTGTTGTTTTTGCAGTCATTTCCTGTTTTTTTCTTTTTGTGCACGTCAACATCTCTGCATTGTGATTTCATAATATTTCATGTCACTTCCCGCCTCCCTCATTGTCCTCACTGTCTCAGGAAACATGACATTTTGAGTTCAAAATGACATTAAACCGGTCCGACTTTGATTTTCCTTTGCTCCATTTCTGACGTGATGAATCACAAAAAACATTTATGAAAAAAAAATCCCACTCTGGTGTCCTCCTACTCCTCAGGAATGAACGAACGAAAGGTGCCACAGAGGCCACGTCGAGGAGATAAAGCACTTTGAGATTCATTTATTCGCCCGGATCTCTTGAAAAAAAACACAAAAACAAGGTCAAATCCGGCTCCTCAAGGTCGCGCTGTGACATTTCGAGTGCGGTGAATCAGATAAGTGGCTGTCTTTGATGTCGACGAGTAGGTTTTAACTGGCCTCTTCAGCTGCGCTCTTTTAATCTGCCACATTTTCCTTTCCACTCTTCAATTTGACAAACAGGATTTGAACTGAAGCCTCCCACACAGTAAACAGTCAACAGTGAGCTGCAAGTGGCTGAGGGAGATATTTACCACGCCGTGTGTTTACCGCCGCGTGCAATCTGAAACAGCAGCTGCAAGCAGTCTCTTCTTCTTCTTCTGCACGCCGCGGAAATGTCACAGACGGTAAACAACAATCAGAGTGTTTGTTTGAAAAGCTCGCCGTGACTGAGGTCAAAGTGTGGAGCGGGTCCGTCATAAGGTCACTTGGCCATGTAGGCTGCTACCTCCTTCTCCAGGCTCTGGGCGAAGCGGTGGTTGAGGAAGAGGAGCTGCCCGTGAGGAAGCAGGCGGCTGAGCAGGGCGTCGACGCGGTTGCTCCTCAGCAGGACCTGCAAGGAGGAGAGAGAGAGGGGGATGATGGGAAAGTGGCGTTAGTGACGACCCCGCGCAGACCTTTCTTTAACGATCACAGTTAGTTACAGCGGCCAATAAAATCTGTACATCGCTGCAATCTTGTTTCATTACCGTCGCCTTTTTCTTTTAATTGCCGTTTCCATAAGCGATAACGACTTGTTGCTGTTGAGAATTTGGCCGTCGAAGCGTCGCACAGCAGCGGCTCTGCGGAGGTGATTTACAGCCTAATGAGGCCTTTAAACGTGTGCAGACGCTCTGCTGAAAAGGCTTTTATCTGAATACATCATTACAGCTGCACCGGACAGAAAAATAAAGTAAATAGTGTATTTGTTAGGGCTTCATTTCAGCTGCAGATTAATGCACATTCAGTGTTTTAGTGTTTTGATTCAGTAACATTAACTTAAGTGCATTTGTTGAAGGATCATACAACACTTACTTTCTTGTTAGCAGGATATGTTCAGCGTCTTTTCGTGGGATTTGTTGAATATCAGCAGATTTATCCTCTAAGACCAAAACAAACATCGTCTCCCTGATAGCAGCGGCGGCTCTAAACTCTCCAATTATAAATCTCTTCCGCCCTCTAATCCCCCGCTTCACCAGCCGGCCAGCAGCGAGCCGAACTCAGCCAGACACTGCGGCTCGTTAAACTGCAGAACAAACACCGGGGACCAGAAAAAAAGGGGGACAGACGCAGCAGACTGACCTTTTACTTCAGCCGACACAGGTAAAACTGAACCACAAACACGGCGTTGTGTGTCAGACAACCAGCACACGTCTCAAAACTCTGATTTTTATATTGATTTTTTCCCCCGAATGCTCCATAAGAAAGACTAGATGGCAGGTTTTTCTTTAAATAATTACTTCAGCCTGTTGTTGTGTTCACAGTGACATTAAAACTTTAAATGATGCACTATCCAGATCTTTTAAAATTCATACTCGTCTGTCTAAAGGAGTCAAAGTGGATAAAAGGAAGAAAAAGAAGATATATCCACAACTACCAAAAAACTTCACACAGCAGTTCCAGTTTAAAATAATCTGGATGATTTTATCTCCTGGAGGTCAACAGCCCGCGACTGAAGACTGGCCTCGGTCCAGCCCGGTCCGCTCAGCTGTGACGTGCAAATCTCGAGCTGAAAACGGGTGAAGTTAGGAGATAATAACATCGCTCAGCCGGTTCTCTGCTGTCACACCGCGTAAAGTTTTGTAGCCGTCACCACACATCGCTGTTACGGCCTGCGCGCTGTTTAAAACCGCCTGTCGGATTTGAGAAACCTTTTCTCCACTTGAAAATAAAAAAAGTCAATTTCACAGTTTTTTTCTTCATTTCTAATACTCTGAACCAAGTCAAGATAAAAAAAAAACACTGAATACTTTTTAAACCTGGACTATGTTGACATGGAGGCAGTTTAAAACCACAAACAGAGCACAGAATTTCACTGAATTTCAATCATCTCTTCTCCATCAAGATCCGATCAGACCTCTGTAACGAATGGTAATCTTCATTCATCTCTGCATTCATTTGCTTATTTTGGGGGGGGTTGTGAGTTTAATGTTAAAAATATAGACAAATTCAGATTTTAAATAATCAGAGCCTAAAGTGAAGTAAAGAGTAGTGTGAAAATGCGACATAATGTCTCACTAACAGTCAAAAAAATCCCAGAAATGTGTGATTTAAGATTTTACGAAATGAAAGAAATCAGCCTGATACTATATTTGAAACTAAGTTAACTCGCTCAGCCTCATCAGGTTATTTTGGGCACTTCAAATGATGTTAACAGTTTGCATAAAGTTGCCTGCTGCTCCTTTGACTCTTTGGTGGGAGGTCAAAGGTCAGAACACACCTCGCTGCCCTGCCCGAGCATGTGCAGGTGCTCCAGGCAGTGCTTGGTCAGGTTTCGCAGCGTCCCCTCGGCCAACAGGAGGTTCTCGTGGGCCTCGCAGACCAGCGTGAAGCCCAGACTCCGGACGCCCAGCCACAGCGCGCTCATCTCCTCGGTGAAGGGCTCTCCGGCCCTCAGACGCACCACACCGCTGTCGGCCTCCTGCAGGGCCAGCGCCTCCTCGCCGGGCACCGCCTCCACCTGCAGCCGGCCCGAAGCGTCCCGAGACAGAGAGACGGCGCTGCGGACCTGCCTGAGGAGGACAAAGGTCACCATAACAGATTAGACCAATCTTTGATCATCTTCATCTTATTTCTCTGGGTTTTTTGTGTGTTTGCTGTTAAAAATAGACAAATTCCTATTTTAAACGCCCAAACTGATGTAAAGTGATGTCTGAATATGTGATATCATGTCTTGCTAACCATCAAAGTGTTTTATTTATGATTATATGACAGAAAAAAGCAACCTAATACTGTATTTGAGACACTTTTGCTGCCTATTTTCCTACTTCTCATCTCAAAGACTTAAAGATGCAGCTCTTTAACACTAATAAATCCTCTCTACATTTAATCTGCGACATCAGAGAAGCCTGTTTTTTTTCCTTGAAAATGATAACAGCTGCTGACTGTTGCATGTGATATGCACTGTTATTTATGTTATAACAGTACTTTCCGCTGCACAGAGAGCGAGCGTTTCCTTCTGACAGACAATCAGCAGCTCATGTCGAGAGATGGAGGAGAAAACTGCACAAACACTCTGCGAAAGAAATTAGATGAATGCAGAGAAGATTGATGGCTTCCAGCGGCCTCGATGATGGATTCTACATGGAGCGTTATCAGCAGATCAGCAGGACGGAGAAAGACGAGCGACTGCACTCTGGCAGAAGACAGGAAGAGGGCGCCGTTCTTCCACATCATAAACCGAGTCGAGGCGACACACAAAAACACGTCAGACACACACAGAGCAGCATGAAGAAGGAGAACAGGAGCCAAAGCAGCATCCTCATGACACAGGAAGTACAGGGGATTTTGGGAAATGTGGTCTTGATTTGGGGAAACACGTCCATTTAAGTGCTAATGGGAATAACACTGAGGCTGCCAATCATCTCCACCATACAACAAATGTAACTAAGTACATTTACTCAAGTACAATTGAAGTAAAAGCTTGAGGTTTTCATACTTTACACTAACTATCTGACAGCTTTAGTTACTTTACACAGTAAGATAAAACATTGTGGCTAAAACTAGTAGTTTTTTATTCAAATTATTTTAATAAAATGAATTTATTTTTAATAATGTTGATGTGTAGACTGTTTGTTGGAAACAAGGTTTCACTTTGAGTAATTGTGACGTAATTTCTCACAATTTTTTGTGTTTCTGAGCAAACAAACATTCGATTAATGGAGAAATAATCAGGAGATTGAGCTTCACATCAACCAGCTCAACAGTAAAATCCTGCTTTTACATTAATGATGAGGAAGAATAGGACAACAGTCACAGTGGACATTTTACTAATACTTCTAAGTACATTAACCTGAGTATACACATGCTGTTATGTTATGTTATTTATTTAAGTAAAGGAGCTGAATACTTCCTCAATCACTGCCACCATGTCCTGTGTTTTCTATGTGAATATAAAAGGATGGCAGTAGGAAACATATCTAAAAATGCATCTAATTAATCACTTATTTTATCATTTGATCTATAAAGCATCAGGACAGTTAAAGATGTCCTGCACCTCATTAAAAACCTCATTAAGTATTAAATGGCTATCAGACAAATCACAGAAATATTCATTTTTTTATAAGGCTGATTTGAGAATGAGCCCCATTTTAAGGGAAATGACTTAAAATTATTAGCTGATTATTAAAATAGCTGCTGATTCATTTTCTGTCAGTACACTTATTGATTAACTCACTAATGTTTGCATGTCTTGTTGTCTCAATGATGTCAGAATATCATTATTATTATTATCATTATTATTATTATTAGATAACTGAAGACAGAATGAAGTTGTTTTTGATGGACAGTCACATTTCTATCATGGTTTCTGTTTGATGTCACAGCTCTGTATGTGCATTTAAGGTTCATTTCTATGAGGAGGAATCAGAGGTTTCGCAGACTCACCTGGCCACCACTGAAACTTGCTCCCTCTGCAGGACTCGCCTCTGCTCCGGGTTCAGGTCCTGCTCGGTCCACACGGACTCATCCGGGCCGAACAGGCGGCAGTAAAGGACCCTGCTGTCCCCGGGACCGAGAGCAGAGACCGGGCAGACTGTGTGGATCAAGAAACACCGAACCATGCTGGAGGAAAAACCCCAAACCGGCTCTGAAGATCAACGCTCACCTCACTGTTTCTACTGTCACAACACTTCCGGGTTAGTCAGCTGATCACGTGATGTGTTTTCTTTAACCACAAGATGGCGCCACGTAATAATATAATATAATATAATATAATATAATATAATATAATATAATATAATATAATATAATATAATATAATATAAT
>JBAJHX010000115.1:3437083-3450973 GCA_037176925.1 Amniataba percoides
TATAATATAATATAATATAATATAATATAATATAATATAATATAATATAATATAATATAATATAATATAATATAAAACATACAATAAGATATCAGCATACTAAATTTAGAAATAAATATCTATACATGGTGCAGAGATTATATGTCTGAGGATATAATATATTACATTATATTATACTATATATACATGTTACATGTTATGTTATGTTATGTTATGTTATGTTATGTTATGTTATGTTATGTTGTGTTATGTTATGTTATGTTATGTTATGTTATGTTATGTCATATATATACACATATCGTATTATATCATATGACTATTGTCTCATATCATGTATCTGCTGGGTAGGTTGTGAATTTTACACCCAAGGGATCAATAAAGTTTTATCTACATCCATCATATGACATCATCATTTATTTATTATATTTATTGATCTGAATATGCAAAGTAAGGAAAGACTATTTGCCTCTGAAATGTATTTAAGTGTAAAGTAGCTGAAAATAAATGGACGTACTCAAGTAAATTACAAGTGGCTCAAAACTGTTTAGTCTGTAAAATGTCAGAAAATAGTCGGTCAGTCTTTAAAATGTTTGTTTTTTATGACCAAGATCCAAAAACAAAATGATAATCTATTTATTATAAGTGAATACTTCAATATTTTAGGAGCTGGAATCAGTAAATATGTAATTTTTTACCTAAGTGATTCATTAATAATCACTTAGACTGAGCTCAGTTAAATAGGATGGATCTGAAATGCTGAAATGGAGCAGACGTGGATGAAAACAGGTTTGAGGGACGGACGGAGGCTGCAGAGAGGCCGAGTCAGAGATCAGTGCGAGTGTTTCGAGGTGTCAGCAGACAAACAGGCAGCTGTTAATCCAACAGCTGCTGCCGGTCACGCTTCTTTACTCTATGAGGGCCCGTTCAGTGTGTGTGTGTGTGTGTGTGTGTGTGTGTGCGTGTGTGAAGAAGCAATGGCGGGAAAAGAAAGAGAGAAAACTGTTGCAAGCTTTGTAAACATTCACTCCAGCGGCCTGTTAACCTCGTTGCCTTCTGACCTGCAGAGGCTGAACTCGCTGTAACAGCTCGAGATGTTCGTGGGATTTCATCTTTGCTGTTTGTTTTAATCTTCATTTCCTGAAATTTTGCAGCGTTCGGTTTGATACGTCATGTGAGTTTTACTTTAGGAAGAGCAAACACTTATATCAGACTAAAACCTCACAGCAGGTGGGCAGAGATTCACACTCCCCATCAGATGAATCTTTGTCCATCCATCTTTTTCATCTAAGTCACCAAATCTACTGAATCTACTGTCACAAACTTTTACATTCATTCAACATTCATGAAATCAGATCCTCTGAGTTTTCATCTGGAGGCTTCAAAAGCTCAGAACCAGCTCCTGGTTTTAGCTTTCCTTGAATTAACTGATTTCCTGGAGAGCAATCAGAGTTTCTCCAGGACTAATGAAGGCTGAAATCGAACCTCCAAGGAGGCAGGATTAACTTGAAATGTCTTGTTCAAAGTTTTAAATGATTCAGTGAACTTCAACACCTGCTCGATGGATTTGCATAAAATTAGGTAAAAACAAAAAAACTGCATTTCCAGTTTTGTGTAAAACTCCTTCTGGTTGGGTTGCTTTGAAATTAGGTAACAATATTCATTTTATCTAATGCCATCATCAGATTTCGGTTCAGGTCGGGAGGAGTTTCTCCAGATTTAATCGAGGCTTAATGTGAATTAACTTGAGATTAAAGTTGTCTGTTTGCTGCCAGCAGGACAAGTACCGTCTGGTGCTCGATCATTTTGATGAAATAAGTTCGTGGGATCCTTTTTACATACCAGCTGACCGTAGCTTCACCTTCAAAGTACAGACACGAGAAACAAAACTATTCCTTTAAACCAGAATTTAGTCATGCACATATTAAGTTCAGGTTGAGGTCTGATTTCTGCCCTGACAACAAAACACACACTCAATGTTCATGAAGCTTTTCATCTCTAAAGGTGTGCAGCAGAGGTTTTTCTGCACCACCCACAGTGTGTAATTATTATCTCAGGCTCGTATCTGCATCGATAGAAGAGTGAATGAGAGGGATCACTGCGGGTAATAATTAGCCATCATCTGTGTGGAAATTCAGTGTGAAAGTGAAGAGAAGTGTCAGAGTGAAACTTAAGTTTTAGTTTTCATTTGGAAGTTTACTGCAGGACCAGGCTTTCAATGCAGAGCTTCAGTTTTCAAAGGATGTGCAACAGCTCGTGTCTCGAATACCACAAGAAAAGCCTGAGCAGGTTTCAGGTTTTTTTGTTCTTTTTAAAGCGGTGAGTCACATTTCCCTTGAAACGGAGCAGCTGAATAAGAGCAACAACAGGATGTATCAGCAGGTCGTACACGCCAATGACAGCGAGGCCCACAAGTTTGAAAAATAAAAGGAAGCTAAAACCAGCATCAGACAGGCTACTAAAAAAATCTTTTCTACTCAGCGAGGGGGAAATGAAAACATCCTCAAGTTATGGTGAAATCATCGCAGCCTGCAGAGGACGAACTTGCACAAGAGCATAAAACTCTTTTTCTGAAAACTTTGAAACACACGTTTCTGATCCTCAACAACAAGTTCACCTCTCAAAACCACCAGCAGCCCCCCACCCTTCCTCTGGTGTTTCGTTCCCTGTTTCACCGCCCTCGCCGGGTTGTCAGCACCTTGTTTTACAGGCCGGTTTGTCAGTTTACTGTCGATGTCAGCGGGTCAGAGCAAACAGGGTGGATTTAAAAGGTGACACCCAGGCTGGAGCTCCGTGTGAGGGCCGCTTTGATCGACACCGAGGCTGCGGCAGGACGAGCGGCGGGGTATCAAACAGGACAGGACGGGGGTAAAGATAGGAAGGGCTGGTGATAGGAAGGGTGGGGAGTAACTCTGCAGGGTGAGAAGTGAGAAGTCGACTCTGTGTTGCTGCCATAAAGACTCTGACTGACAGTAAATTTGTATTTCATCTTGCATTTGTCAAATCCTTTCTGATAAGTATCATCTGCACCAAAAAAAGCAGTTATAATTGAGCAGAGAGGGATTTTAAACTGGTTTACTGCAGAGTTGGTGACACTTTTCACCCTGTAAGCGTTCATTTGATCGACTGCTGATAGTGTTAAATAAAAACTAAACATTTCGCATAAAAGAATATAGTTTTTCATGTTTTTCATACAGGACTGATCACATGACCCCTGAAGAAAAGTGAAGAATTTCAGACGGCTTTCTCATGTCTGTGTGGTAAATATGAAGCCATGAAGTCAGCAGCAGGTAGTTTAACTTTGCATAGCTCACAAAATAGAAATGGAAGAAAACAGCCAGCATAAAGTTCATTAAATCCTCCCACCAACACCTCCGTAACACCTCATGTGTTGTTAGTTTAATCCACACAGCAAAGAGTCCTCCTGTTTATGGTCTTTAAACCACACACATGAAAGTGGCATCAGTCTCCTCTGATGCTCAGCAAGAAAGTAAACGAGTGTGAGTTCTTTCAACTTGAAACACAAATAAAACACTGACTACAGCTTCAGTTAAGTCAAAGGTACAAATTCACCTTTCACCAAGAGACTGGAGAGAGAAATAAGACTGTCTGACTGGTCTGACTACAGCGAGTCACAACACTGCGCTTTCTAGGACGACCTGCCACAGAACTTGGCATCCAAAACCATCTTTAGCTTTTCATTCATCTGTTGTGATTGAAAGCTAAAGCATCTAACAGACAAAGCTCATGACACTGTTAATCTCCTGAGAAAAAGTTCCAGTTTTGACAAAACTGTTGGATCTCCGGCTCCTGATTGGATGAATCTGTCCGGCATTCATCTACATTTTAAAACCGTCTGCTGAAGTGGAAAATGAAGCTCGCCTCGAAAGGCTCTTGAAAGTGTTGCATTACGTGTGGCCCCTTAAACCTTCAGCGACTGGCCAATTAGTCGTCCCGCTCAGACAAAGGCGGCAGTTTGATAATGAACGAAACAGCAACAATTACATGTTAAAATGAATAAAATCACCAAAGCAAAGTGTGTTTTTCTGAATTTTCCCACTTTTCTTTGTTCCTCATCTAAATTTAATCTCAACTATCCTGCAGACACTTACTCCCAGGGTTTAGGAAGGGATTAAAAGCATCATCAGTTGCACAAGACGGCCAACAGACACTTGAAACTTTTGGCTGTAAATTAAGCTTCAGCACTCAGTCGGTGGAACGCAAACAAAGGCCGGGCCTCTTTTTCTCAGACCCGCATGGCCGCGGGGAAACTGCCTGATTTCAAACTTTGGTGAAGTGCCAGAGGGGAGGGAGTTTGCACTTTTATAACCTCTCCGTCGGATCGTCACATGTTCACCGCACGTGGTGGCTCTGATTTTTCTTCCTCCTGCAGCAGGACTGTTAACCTCCTGTTTGGACACGTCAGGCGAAACGGCCGGCTGCCAGGCGCTCCCCCGACAGGACACTCCCTCTGCATGCAGGAATGTGTGTGTTTGTGTGTGTGTGTGTGGGCACGTGCTACAGCAGAGAGGCCACTCCCCAGGCCGACCAGAGAGGGAAAATTTGAAAAACAGGAACTGCTCTGTGTGCAGGAAAACTGTGACCGAGCGTCCCCGCCACATGCAGGAGAGAAGACCAAACAAAACGGCATCTGTGCTATTCTTAGAGCTCGAACATGGAGAGGAGTGTTTGCTTTGACTGGATCCTGCAGAGGCTTTGTTAGCACCTGAGATACAAATGTGTCTTAACAGAATATTTATATGCATTTAGTTTGTGAAACACTCATCACAAGATCCCAAAGTAAAAAAAGTGCTTGTTTAGAGGCTTATTTTGTTTGACCAGCAGACAAAAACAAGGAAAGATGTGCGTCTGTGATCACTGTTCTCCATAATGCATACTAAACAGTTGAAGAAATGACCAGTACATTGAGATTTCGCTCAGTTCTGAATCATTTGGTGCCTTCACTGACAGGTGTAGCGTTGTATAATCTTCATTTTCACGTACAGGAAGGTTAAGATTTGCAAAAAAACCCTGCAAGCTTTGGTCACATTTTAGGTTTTGTGTGGGACTTAGAGGGCGCTGTATTGGGATCACATTTTGTAAAGTTAAAATGACTTTTTAAACCAAGTGGAGTATTCGATGAAGCAAATGAGTTTCCCGACACAACTTGAGTTCTAACTGTTTCTCATTCACAGCATAGAAATGATTTAAAAACAAGATACAGCAGATCACATTTGAACACACATTGGCTCTTTATTTCAGCAGCTCCCCCACGAGCCTCGACCAAAATATTCAAACCACCCCATTCGACTGACATTCATCTCTGCAGAGGGACTCTCAAAACTCTCAAAACTCTCAAAAAACTCTCAAAATTCACAAATCAAAGCAAAACAAGAGAAAATGTTTTCTTGGATCAAATTTTTTAAAAAAAGAAAAACAATCCTCTCACACTTGCTGACCTGCAGCACTGGAAAAAAATCTTACTGCAAAGTTAACAGGTAGTTGGTTTGCTTTGGCATCTTCTGACTGAGAAAACAAAAACCTACCAAGTCTTGCAACTGATCAGGAAGGCAGAGAAGAAGAAGAAAAAAAAACAAGCTCTTTATAACAAGTCTTTCCAATTTGCATTGTGAAACACCGAGAGAAAGGCATAGTTTAAACAACATCTGTGAAAATGGGGGAACAATTCATAAAAAAAAAAAAAAACAGTATAAAAAAGCACCACACCATTTCAAGGTATTTAAATTAAGTGCTTAAATAAGGTGGGACAAATTCAAAATAAGAAAATAAAAAATACCCAGCGAGGAGACTGAAAGACAAACCTCAGAGGTGGCAGTGTGGTTTGGTTGAATTATTGCAATCTGGCAGTGATTTGTGCTGCAAACGCCAACATCATGGCAAAAATAAAAAATAAAAAGGTCAAACAGGCAGTAGGTCCAAGTGGTTTTTAAAAACACTCACATCAGTGAGATCTGATCACTGCAGGCTTTAGGATCAAGCAATCATTTCACATCTGTAACTCTTTAAAATTTGCATAAATAACTAACTTTGATATAATTAAATGAAACTTTCGGAGACTTTAGAAAATCCCCTTCTGCTGGCGCGATCCCAAAAGGTATTTCCTCGGCTCAGGCAGAGTTTGTACTCAGTCCGTTTGGGGAGGGGGGGGTGGTGTGTTTTAGAGGCAGTTTAGGGAGGACGAGGAGGCGCTCACAGCTTCTTCAGTCGGCTGTACATCTCTCTCTTGCTGCGCTCTCCGGCCCACGTGCGGCTCTTTCCGCGAAACTTCCTCAGGTCCTCCTTGAAGTCCTTGTGTTCCATCGGCCGGTAGGACTCGGGTTCACATTGCGACTGCGCGGGAAGAGAAAACGAGACGCGTTCACAGCACTGAAGAGCCGTCAAGGGTTTTCATTCAACAGCTACAACACGAGAGACACGCTCAACATTTGATGATGAAAAGGGGACTCGAGGCCACAACAAAGTGACCTCTTTATCTGACAAGATCTTCCACTTCAACAAAAGGAAGAGTTATGAGCTTTTTTGAACTTTGAGGACCAGGAAGACGTTCTTTGAATCATCATTTACTAAACAGGACAAACTATTTTGCATTACAAATGACAGCTGCAGTTCTAAAATGTGCTCAACAGCACTAACTCAACCAGCACAAAGTCTCCTGGTCTCTTTGCTGAACTCCTGAACAGCCTCTAAATGAACCTTCACTGCGACTGATTCGTCAACAACGGTTTAGTAAAAGTGCAACTCGCAGACTTTTATTATCCGAAGAGCAACACTAACCTTGAAGTCAGGGAAGAAGTCTTTGTACCCGCCCTTGAGGATGTAGAGTTCGGGGTAGTGCAGTTTGGGATACTCGTTCATGGCGCGGTCTCGCTCCCTGACGAAGCGGCACATCCGAGGGCCGCGCTCCGACGAGAACTCGCAGTGGAAGATGATGATGACGCGTTTGTCCTCGCAGGACGGGATGATGGGCATTTTGAGGAGGTAGTCCTCCACCTGGTCTTCCTGGTGCAGGTTCAGAGCTCCCTGAGACCACAAAGACCAAATCAAACCACTTAATTCAGAACGTACAGGAACAGACACAGAGGTTTAAGACACGCTTTAAACTTTTGAAAAAACTGTGAAAAGATACACACACAACAGCACATGAACTGGCTGAAAAACACACCAGTAAACGCTCTGTAGTAGAATGTGGAAAATAAAAGAAAGTATTTCTCCTCTCAGTGACTTACAATGTCAAAACTAAACATCTTTACATGTTCTTCCATGTTTTTGTACTTTAAAAAGACAAACAGATGTTTCTGAGGCTCTCTCACCTTGATGTGTCCTCCCTCAAACTCGTAGGGGTAGCGGCAGTCGATGACGATGACTCGCTCAACCAGATGATTAAACTGGTTGGACAGAGCTGCCACCATCTGAGGACCACAGAGAGCACAATTTAATATTCAGACTCTTTATTTATGCAGTTATGTATAAAAAAAGGAGCAGATGCATTAAATATTTAACATTTTGCTCACATGAGAAACCAACAAACTGCTTGTACTCACTGTGCCTGAGGTAATGTACTTGAGGTCTTGGTGTTTGCCGTCCACTGTGGGCAGTACAAACGGCTGTAGGACAAGAGGAGAAATTGGATTAGAGGAGTATTTTAACACAATTAAGCCATTAGTGTAAGAAAGGCAGCGTTCCTCATTACCTTGGTGAAATCTCCGATCAGCTCGTTAGAACCGTCCTCGCTGTCCAGCAGCTTCTCAATCTCTGTCTGGCAGAAGGACTTGGACCTCTGTAGCAGTGAGCAGCTCTGGAGAAAGAGGACGAAAGACTTAAAGAGGCAGTCAAGGGGAAAATTAGGTCGTTTAATTTGACTGGGAGGCAACAGCCAGGGAGTCAGTCTCTCCATTTCCACTCACAGGTGCTCAGTGGAGGTTTTTAATGAGGTTTGTGCTTTAGTCTAAAAACGTATCACTTTCTGGACCAAAGGCCCCAAATAATTTCAGATATCACAACAAGAAAGAAAATCTACCAGGTGACCTAGTGGCGGTGACACCAGGCGTCAAGGACTCACCATTCTTGGGGATTCTGGGTTTTGTTCCGGGGGGGTGACGTGTGTTCCTGCCAGGCTGCGCCGCCTCTTCACCCTCACCGGTGTGTTCTCGTCGGCGGGGCACTCGGGACGCTTCACAGAGAGGCGAGACACCGGGCTGGGCATGGAGGGGGAGCGAAACAGGCTCCGCGGACGACAGCGGATCACAGGCTGAAGGAGAAAACACAATGAATAACACGAAAGACTTTTGCTTTCTTTTTCAAAAAATGGCGAGAGCTAACAAAAACCCTTTCAGCCCCACATGAACTTTTACATCTCCCTGAACTTTCGCTGCTGTTTTCGTGTAATTACTCACATTTACCAAAGAGCTTTTGGTCCCTGTACACACACTTACCGAGTCTTCTCCTGTGTTGTCGGCCACCAGCGGGGCAGTGAGCAAGCTGGCCATTCCTGTTGGCATCCCAGTGTCGTTCTGTAGGTGAAGAAAAACAAATAATAAAAAGTGTTGTTAGACAAATGTGTTTTTTTAATTTAAAACTATCTCCAAGATAAAGAAGTGCGTTCTTGTATTCTGAAAAGATACAAAGAGTAATTTTACTGGCAAATAATCTAATGAAATCCATCATTTGCATGGACGTCAGTGAAAGCGACTAGGCCTCACCTCCATGTTATCATCTAGGACGTCGAGGAAGCCGTCGTCTTCATCGTCGTTTAGAGAAGAAGTGGAGGACCGTCTGAGGAACACGGGGCTGGAGTCGTAAAATTCAAGCTGCTGGACTGGAGGAGGCGAAGAAAACTGGAGGACAAAAAAGGTAAGGAGTGTTAGCGTCTTTCCAGGTCAACAGTTAAAAGTAAACTGACTCTTCACATGTTCACACACCATGAGGGCTGGTGCTGAGCTGGGGCGGCGAGCAAACGCGTCCTTTGACTGGCCGCCGTTGAAGGAGCGCACGCGGTACCGTGACGCCGGCTTGGTTGGTTTCTTGAATTCAAAGCCCTCCTGAAGAAAAGAACCAATGATCAACACTTTTGAGCTTCGAAATCTTACATAAAAATCTCAAACCCTTTTCAAGCTATGCTAACACAGCAGCTACAAATCTGGAGATGAACTTTAAGTCTGTTTGTCCCAATCATAAATTTACAGCAGGTAAACGGTTAATCTGCTTTCAAACACCAGATGCTGACACCAACATTAATCCAATATCAACTTTGTGCGACATAACTAAATGCAAAGAAGCTAAAATACTTAACCAAATGATGCAATGCCTTCACCATGGCAACAAATCAGCTGCCTGATCAATATTAAAGTTCTAATGCAGCTGCTGAATTGAACAATGTCGATTCTCCTGCAGGTTTTCCCTCATGTTGCTTTCTTGCAAACCACACAAACTGACCTCCGGCATGTTCTCCTTGTTGGCGTGCTGAGAGGCCGAGGTTATCTGCGAGGGCTGTTGGCCGAATATGCCGTAGCGATGACTGTCTGTTTCCTGTCCCTTCAGCGACGGGCTGAAACCCTGGAGCTGGAGCTGACGGGGGAGAGAGATGAGGGAAATCAGTCAGTCGAGACTCAGCGAATGCAAACAAACAGTCCACTGGAGGATGTTTTGGACTCATTAAACATGAAAACTGCCCTCAGGACAAATGCTGTTACCCAAACTGAGCTGTAAATTTGAAGTTTTATTTTATTTATTTTTTTATTTTGAGCCAGTTTCTCCCATCCCTCGTGTGTTTTATCATCTTTATCAACTCTACTGGAGGACTATTTTGTGGTAGAATTATTTGTGCTTTATGGATGTTTGACAGCCAAATTAAGTCAACAAGCCAAATTCTCGCAGTTTCTGCCAGCCCTGAACAACAGCCAAATGTTTGAGTAATTAAAATAAGACATGCATGACTGTAAAAAAAAAAACAAACAAAAAAAAAACCATGACAAATCTGCTTACTGGTAATGAGTTGATTCTTCGAATTGGCATCTTCCTATAGTTGTTAGAATTGAGGAAAGAATTGTAAATCAATATAAATCAAAATCAACAGGCAGTTTTAATTTGACTGGAAAAATATTCCCTGGAGAGCAATAGTTTTCAAAGTAAGAGAGGCAATAACAAACAAACAGCAGCTGATGATTCTGGATTATTGACCAGAAAGCAACTTACTCATTGATTATTCTGCTTGACTGCTGGATGGCCTTTTCAAATCTGGAATAGATACATGAAAAAGGAAACATCATTAAAAATTAGCTCAAAGTTTTGAAATTCAACAAGTCAAAGTAGAAAAATAAGGTTGCCTGTATCTAACAATTAATTTACCTGATCATCTTTATAACTGATCAATCATTTAGTCTAATAAAAAATTGGCAGAAATTCAATCGTCAGAGCCCAATTTAATGTCTTCATATGGCTTTTGGTCAAAATAGTTGAAAAACAGTTCTCTGTAGACCAACTAATTGACAAATGGACAAAATATTTCAACTTGGATGAAAAGAAACACGTCTTTGCAATAATAAAACCTGTAAAAACAGAAAGAGGCTCCAACGTCAGTGGAAAAAAAAACACCTTGTGCTCGTAAACTACAAAGACTCTGGAGTGCTATTGAGACAGCGAGAGCAACGGTTGGACGAGAGGAAGTTGGGTGAATGCATAGTCTTTGCATTTGGAGAAATGCCCACCTGTATGCTAAATGAGCAGAGAGCTCAGTGTGCAGTATAGAGGAGGGGAGAGAGGTGGGAGGAGGGGGGCAAGAGAAGGGATGCAGAGATCAGCTAATCTACCATATGCCTGCTGGAGCCAATGCCGCCAACCCCTTTTCTGCAAGAGCCCTTTGTTTGCTGAGGGGAGAGCGTGTCCCATTCAATGCAGTCCACAAGACTAAGGGGGGGTGAGGGGGCAGCTGTTCTCTGGGGTGCCCTCATTTCAATAGTCCCAACACAGAAAAAACTCCAGCCCCCTTTTTCCTATTGAAATAACACTGCATAGGAAGAGTGTGCCAAAACCCAGAGGGGGTGGGCTATCATTAAACCCAAGCGCGGGGCATGCATGTCCTCCCCCAGTCTGGAAACCTCCTAGCAACAGAGCAGCTGTAAAAAAAAAGGAGGTGAATGAGGTCTTGAGGAGCAAATGCTGCTGTGAAGGAACTCGCACATCAGACTGCGACAGATGTCCGCAGAGGCTCGCCCAACCGAGAGCTGAGAGAAATGGGCCACCCAAGATTAGAGAGCCGAGGATGCGCAGAGAAACTGGCGGAGATAACGCGGACCTGCGCTCAGGTCGGACCCTCAACAGCTGCGAAACAATTCTGTAAAATTAAACGTCCTTTTTTCACTTAAAGAAAGTTAATCTCATGTGTCCATATCAGCTAATCTTCTTAACAGGAGGAGTGAGGCTGCCATCTTAAAGCCAACGGTAGAAAAATAATCCTACATGTGAGATATACTGCTTGGCTCAGCTGGGGCTCAAGCGTAGGGTGGAGGTGGGTGGTGGGGCTGCTGGTGGTGGGAGTGGGGGGGGGGGTAAGCAGAGGGGGCACAGCTTGATTGATTCAAACAGACATGAGGAGGACAGTGCAACTTACGTGTCCTCCATTTCAACAGCGTCCACGGGGCTCGGGGGATCCATGCCGAGGCCTGGAGAAAGAGATTTGTGTCAGAGATCAATATAAAAGCATCAGGTGCTGTTCGGAGCACATGATGAGCAACTGACACCAACAACCAGCTGAATACCAATGCATAACCACTGGGACTAAATTTGCACATTCGACCAGCTTAGCTGAAAATTTGAGTTTGAATTTACACCTCAGACCAACTCAATTTCTGAATAACTTTAACTTATAAGAAAATATTAAGCTATGCCATCTTCACAACCTTATAAATCCCAAAAATACCTTTAAAATAGCCTGTTGTGATCAACCAAACAGGGCAAAATAGAAATATACGTCACTGAATATCACACAACACAAAGAAAAGTATGAAAATAATTGAAGATTTGGGAAATTTTTGTCTGTATCCTCACTGATCTGTTTATCAAATAATCAAATAACTGTTGCAGTACTAGAGACCAACCACTACCTGCATCCTTTACAACATGAAAACATCTGAAGTGAAACTATGACATAAGATGCAGACACAGATGAATAATTGGGCCTCCGCAGCATCCATTAGCACAGACAATGGACTTTTTTAGGGGGAGGTGGGGGGGCTCACCAGCATCAGATGAGACGTCAGAAGCAAAGGAGGGAACCTTCTCGAGGGGGGCATGCTTTCTCCTTTTCGGGGTATCACATTGGCTGTGTGGAGGTAAAGAGACAAAAAGATGTATATCAGTGATGAGTAAATATGCATGAATTTGCATGCATGGAAATGGTTGGAATAAGTAAATATAGCTTGTATATGTCGAGGAAAAAGTACAACAGCTGCAGACAGAAGATATAACACATTAAAGGTTAATAGTAACAATAATAATACCTTCCAAGTCCAGCTAAATTGTTCATATCCAGAGCCAAATTGGTGACGGGGGACAGCACAGTGGCGGGTCCGGGGGAGAAGAGGTCCCGGCGGTGAGAGTTCGAGGAAAGCCCGGGGATCCCGTCAGGCCTGCTTTTCAAACCGGAGTTCACGGGGCTGGTGTTGCCAAAAAAATTGAGCGACTCCATCGTTTAGCTGTCCGATTCGTGCAGATAAATCCTGCGGAAGGTTTTAATTTTTGTTTTTTTTTTTTTCTTTTTTTCGGGTCGGAGAAGTTGACTTCAGAGCTAACCCCGTCAGCTAGCTATAGCCATTTAAGAGGACATTTTTTTCCTTTTTTCAAAGCGTTGCGACCCAAAACACCGTCTGGAAGTGGCTCGGCGGTCTTTGCGCGGAGTTTTAACGCTGTTTCGGTGTTGCTAAAGCCACATATTTGTTGTCGTTGTCAGTCAGAGAGCTGCAGCTCCGCGGTCTCACTCTCTCTGACGGCCCCTCGTCTCTGAGAACGGGACGCCGCTGCAGCTCGTATTTATGTTCAAAATAGAAGCTCACGAGCGCCAATCTGACAGCCAATCAGCACTGTTGTTATATCCAGCTGACCAATCAGGGCGCGGCACTGTCTCTATGACGCCGGATGCAGAAGAAGGAGGATGTGACACAATCGTTTAAAATGTTCATCTTTTGTCCTCACACTCTCCAACTTTTAACAATAAACCATTTAAATAAACATATTTTACTTTCATAAAACATGTATTCTATTAAGGTTACGGTTGTTTTATCTTATTTAATATTTGTGTTATAAGATTCACTTTTTTTACTGATTAATGATGAAAAATGAGCAAAACAGGACAAAATCTCTCCTAAATTGCAAAATGGCTGCATGTGTACAAATAATAATATAAGTTCACAAATCAAAGTAAGAAAAATGAGGTTCACACATGCAATCAAAGAATATTGCATCATTTTATTGCACAAACCTTACAGCAACATAGATAGACAGATAATGAAATGATAATCAAATTACTATTTTTTTTTTTTACTGATAACATAGCTGACATTTATTTATTTTAAAACTGTGAAATAAGAGTTACTATATCAGTTTTACTAAACCTGTCTGGTTATTGTTGTTATTTATTTCTACTATATTTATACTTTTAATGTACATTTATACCAGTGCATAGTGGTTTAATGTTTATTTTTACCTTAAAGTAATATGTGTGTGTTTTTGTGTGTCTTTATGTATATAATCCCCACATATAAGACACATTCAGTCATCAAAAAGTGGAATAAAAAATTGATAAATAGTTAGATAGATAGATAGATAGATAGATAGATAGATAGATAGATAGATAGATAGATAGATAGATAGATAGATAGA
>JBAJHX010000115.1:3457029-3474503 GCA_037176925.1 Amniataba percoides
ACTGAGGAAAAACAGCCTCAGTGTGTGTGTGTGTGTGTGTGTGTGTGTGTGTGTGTGTGTGTGTGTGTGTGTGTGTGAATACACTCGACTGTTTTGGGCTTTTAATTAGCTGATTGTAATCTATGCAGCTTGTGTGTTGGGGGCTCAAAAGAGGGAAACTTTACATAAGAACACCGTCACCAGGAGCCTCTCAGGTCTGAATGTATTTTCTTTGCATTGCACAGAAAGAAAACGTATATATATATATATGATTTTATTTTAATCAGTTGAAGTGATTTTTCAGTGTGTTTTTAAAGCAAATAACTGTGATACATTAAAACAATAGAGTGAATCCCCCATATGAATAACACTTTACTTTAACACGCCTAATGCAGCATTTATAAGCTGCATTTAACACTTGATAAATAGTTTATAACACATTATAATTCAGCTGTAAGCAAACACAAAGACATTTGTACGAGTACGAGTACCCATGAAGCATCTGAGACTCGTGTAAAAATAAATTCATGCTTGTTGTATGTAATATTTAATAGGCATTTAATGAATATGAATGAACACAAAGACATAAACAGGTGACTTTAAAACTATGAATCTGTTCAAATTGATTTAATTTCTTCATCTTGAAAATAATTTGACAGAAAAGTTTCAACTAACTAGCTATATTTTAGTACACAAGTTGTTTAGATGCATAAATTCTCTGTTATTAAAGTTGATAACAAGCACTTTGTCCCTGTCACCACAGTAAAGTGTGTTATAAACCATTAATCATTAACTGTATGCATCATAAATACACATCATATTAAAACTAACCAGAATATTCAACTATACACAGGTTTTCTTATTATTATTTCATATTTCAAATAACAGTTTCTTTATTTTTATATGTCTCTTCGTTAGATCCTTTAATATCTCATCGGTCTGTTCATTTTGTGTTAGTTTACCACCTTTATATATCTTTATAGACATTTTTAAAGTAAAATCTGAACAAATTTGTGTATTTTTCAGCAAGTTAAAGTGAAAATATTTTGATTAAGATGAGGGAAGTTTATTTTGATCAAGGTTTAATTAAACACTTTGTAATGATTTCACTTATTTTAACTTAAAAATGCAATAATCTGAATTATTTTAAGTGACTGTTAAACTAAAGTGAGATTAATTTAAAGTTTTGACTGAGAGAAGCTTCGAACCTTTCTAGAAAACTGAGCCTTTTTGTTAAATTGTCTGAAAGTAATTCAAACAGGTGTGCAAATATTTCATGTTTAGTTTCATGTTTGCTCTTTACTGTCTCTCAAACTGACTCTCACTCCATTAAACCTTCCTGCTTTTCTCATGCAAATCATTTCTGTGTCTCCGTGCTGCTGATTAACGTAAAGAAAAGAGTGACTTCCTGTCCAGAAATGAGGCGGCGGGACTCCCCCTTTTTTTTGTCTGATTGCTAATAAGAGTGAAGGGCACGTGTGTGTGTGTGTGTGTGTGTGTGTGTGTGAGTGTATGCCTGTGTGTTACATACATCCTGAATATTGCATGGGAAGCAGTTGGCAGCAGTTGGGCCGCCCATCTGTCAGGGCCTCATTTTGAAAAAGGATCAGACAGAGAGTTATTAATCATGGATGAGGACGGGGATTAAAAGTTAATAAGTTCAACGGGTATCAAAGGTGACGTTATGAAATGTTCATAAACTCAACAATTAGCAGATATAACGTCCCGGCTGATTGATTCCTTATTAATGCTGGATTAATTGGGCGCGATGTCATCCGTCCCTGCAGGGGTTAAACTTCCTGTTCAGGTGTGATTATATAATTTATACTCAGCAGATGATTTGTAAAAGAGTCCCACAGCGGAGCGTTCGAGGTCAGAGGACATTTCCCCTGAGAGCCGAGGAAACACTCATTAACTCCATTAAAATATGACCTCGTTATTATACGTTATATAGAGTATTATATAAGACAGGCACTCATTTAATGCTGCAGCACTTCATTGTTCTTTTAAACTCTATGGATCACATTATGAACTTTAAATAAAGTGCTCAAAGAGTTTCAAACACATGCCAAAGAGATAAATGTGCACTTATTCAATGTGAATATTTTGATGTTCTGACAATGCAAGATTTTATTGTCATGTGCTCAACAATTGCACGGTTTAGTCGCTGGTAATGAAATTCCTGAGTCTCTTGCGCCCTTAAATGATGCTCAAAAATATTTAGAAAGAAAAACTACGTGTCCTGCAAAATAAATGAACTCGAGGAGCACAAGATGGAAAAAGTAATTTTATTCATGTGAACGTTTTTTCATGGGAAAGTCTTGCACACTCGGAGATTTTAATTATTAAATTTTTTTGTAGTTATAAAGAGTGAAAATAATTATCTGCCACCCAAATAAAGTCACAGATTTCTGACAGGTTTTAGTAAAACATTGGTGGATTTGAAAGACAACTAGATTCACAAAGTTAGATAAATGCCTTTTGGTGTTTTATCTTTCTTTTTTGAAGGTATTGAGCACTGATTGATCCTGATTGACTCCACACATGATTCTCTGACAGCAGAAAAAGAAGAAGAGCTTTGATAATGGTTATTTGTTTTGTGGCGCCACCTGCTGGTCTTTTATGGGACTGCAGGGAGAGTAGAGTTAAAAATAGAACTACAACTGAATCTGCACTACAAAAATGGTGGCTTTAAAATTTCAGTCTTAGTGAACACGTGGGGGCAGTGTTGGTGCTGTCATGTGGTTAAAACTTCAACTTTAGATCTTCCCTCTTGTCTTCCTCTGTTTTGATTTTGATGGATGAAAGGAATATATGAACAGAAAAGTTTTAAAAAATATATGTAAAATATAAATATAAAGTACACCCAAATAAATACAGCAAGATAAAGTCACATTAATCTAAATGTGTTGGGTGGAAATCTGCCATATAAATGTATGTTAAAGTGGAAATGATTGACTTCCTCAACTTTTGTCCAAATCAAAATTCAAAATTTAAGAAGTAAAGCCTCAGTCAGGATTTTGCTTTTTACAGAATATGTGGTGGTGAAACCACCTGGAAAAACTTCCTGATTAATTTCTTTTTTTAATTAAAGACCCCAAAGCTCAGAAATCTGGAGCCACTGGCTTAAAGAAACTAGCTGCCTTTCTTTGATCCGGCTTTTTAGTTTTTGGGGATTTCTCTCCTGTAAAAGAAGAAAGAGAAAGTGAAGAGAGAGAAAGTGTTTTTACCTTTTTGTGGCTCAAACGGGTGTTTCTGTAACTTCCCCTCATCTTCATGTTCACCTGCAGGAGAAATAACACCACACATTCAACACGTTTACATGCACCAAGAAGCCAGATTACTTTTTTTCTATTTATTGGTCTTCCACCAGTCTTAAATCATTTTCTGATTTCTGCAGTGTCTTTCTTTTAAGTCAATTTTAATTTCTTCCATAGAGTCTATCATTCATTTTATCATTCAATTAAAGTTATATACAAAAATCAGAATATGATAAATATGATATACTAAAATTAATGAAGATATTTACTCTTCTTGTGCTTATATTTTCACTTGCATTAAATTATTAGTTAACAGTTAATTTGCAGATTCAATACAAAGTATGAACACTAATATACTATGAATGTATATAAATGAATAAATCATGATGTATTATTATAGATAAGGTGCTCAGCAGAAAATAGAAACTATAATGAGCCCATTAATGCATCACTAACTAAAATACGGTGATTTAATCTGTTTTATTTTGAAAAGAGACATTCTGCTTAATGAGCACTTTTGGTACTTTAAAGCAAATATTTCTGTAGTTAAGTTTTCCCTCTTCAGTCCAGCAGATGTCAGCAGATGTCAGCAGATCTGTGTCTACCTGTCAGCCTGTGTGTGGTCTCGTTTGAAGTGTTCAGTCATCTTGTAAAAACACTAAATTAGCTGCAGGTCCGTCACTCTTTGCATAAGTTAAAAGACGGGGAAGTGAGGTGTAATGTGCCTTTAGGTGGGCTGTCTGCTCCAATTATTGCTGCCAACACTCGGCCTCCACATCACAGTCAGCACGCCGTCGACATATCTGTCTTTGTTTGGCGTTTCTCCAGGGAGACGAACGCTTTGATCTGCTGCTGGAGGCCGTGATTGTCTTCTGTTCGGCTCAGAGTTACATGGACAGACACAAAAGACTAAAACCAAGATGGGACGACTGTAAACCTGAAGGAGCATCACTACAGAGGAGCCAGCGCCGTTTATCTGCTCAAAGAAAACAGACAGTCACACCTAAATATACTGCACATACAAGACTAGATTCAATTTAATTAGTAAAATAATACCTTGTAGGACAAATAAGCAATAACATTTAAGTGTTTTAATGCTTTGAAATGTACAAAAACTAAATCTAAGTTCTGTTTTTCTGATTTTTTTAAAGGGTTTTTATGTTTTCAGTGATGATTTCATGATATAGTCTGAATTCCTCTTGTTTTTGATAAATCACATTAAAAAGATGGAAAATGTGATCATAACATTGTCTGTCAAAGCCTCACACATCTTCCTTCTGACAAATAGAGCTAGAAAAAACAAATAAATAAACAGATAAATAAAACAACAGACACGTTAACATGTTCAAACAAATCAAATGTCTTCAAGCATCTTTCGTGACTTCGAGTTGACCTGAGAAAAACCTTTAAATTAAACTTATGTAGGGCCATGAATGTTTACCTTTAACCCAAACAAATGATACCTTAGCTTAAAGTTTAATTAGGCTTTTCTGTCGTTTTTAGACTCGCTTCAGTCGAGAAACACATTTAGTTTCTTGCTGCTCTTAAAGAGTGAGAAGATCTTTCCACCACCTGCAGCTGAGAGCCTGCAGGTGTCTTTAAAGTGAAATCACACAGTGAGACAAAGGCAGTGACACACACACACACACACACACACACACACATATATATATCAGTATGAATAGTCACATTTCATTATTTTTATTTCTACTGCTGTGGTATTCTATGAGAAGAATTATAATCATATATTTTATTATGACTAATCATTGATTTTTGTTGTACTTTTACCAAAACAACGTTCACACAAATCTAGTCTAACTAGTCTGAACTGGATTATATTAATGTTGAAAAAAGTGGCTTTTAGTGTCCTCACAAACTGAAAGTGTCCTACAGGTGCTGACGTCTGAATGTTTAGTAAAAACAAGCACAGTAACTTTGAGTTTTACAGAAAAAAATGTTAGTATTGATGAAACGCTTCATTGGGCAAATACAGCAAAGTCAAGCTTAAACGATGAGTGTACCAATTGGTCAACAGAAGATAAATATTATCCTATAATCAATTAAATGTTTATTTTATTTTTTAATTAAACATGTTGTTTTAGGTTCTTAAATACATTTACAGATTTACTGACTTGTTTTGCTTTGAGTATCTTTGCTGTTGTGCTGTCTGACAAAATATGTGTGAAGGCATCATCTTGAGCTCTTAAAAGCTGTGAAGAGCATTTTTACTGAAACAAAACAAACACTGGATGCAAACCTACAAAAACTCAAGTCATAGTCACTGAAAGGAAGCTCTGTTCTGCATTTCTTCCTGCAAACAGCCTTTAAATCACCACGACTGAAGCTGAGAACAACAGTTGGGTTCGATATGCAGGTTCGTCATCATTTTCCTATAAAAGGCCCGAGGGTGTGTGTGGGGGGTCGAGGAAGTGTGTCAGTAATATAAGCAAACAGAGAATGTGAGGAGAGGAAATGGCCTGTCCTCATAAGGAGCAGCGGAGCATTCAGCTTGCAGCGCCGGGGTGCTCGGCCGCTCTCTGTCTCCTTTCAATGCAGCACGGCCCTGCAAGCGCCGCTTTATGGACAAGCCCTGACACCCACAGGAAGTGTAAACAGAGGTCAAGTGTTAAAGTCCAACCCGCCAATTCTCACCTCCATTAAAAAGGGGTGTGGGGGGGTCTCTACAGAGCCCTCAAAGCACCTGGGAAGGGGCCCCTTTAAAACGCAGCAATGATTGGTTTCATAAACTTTACAGATCAGCAAAGACGTGAAATGTTTACAGGAGGTTTAAATTTCATGCATTTATCAAGAAACTGATGAAGCTACTTAGATTACAGTGATGAAAAATGCAAAAAATATTACATTTTAACGAGAGAAAGCATATAAACTTTCCACAAAATGAGAAACGAAACAAAACGAAATCCCTCTGGAGTTACCAGCTGACCTTTAACTTGACCTCTGAGCGTTTACTGATGTATGTCAGGTAAAAACACACAGCAAAGATCCTGTATGAGCTTTCAAACCAGACATTAATTCTGTGGCCCAAAAAAGGTTAATGTGCATGTCCACAGTTTATACAACAGAGCAAAAGTAAAGTAAACCTCCACAAACTCACTCACTGTTTCTGAAACTTGATTATACTTTATATTACTTTGACATTTAGTTAAAAATGAGCAGTCAAATGAGATGTTAGATGCCACCATAAAACCTTTGTGGTATTCATGAACCTCCTGTCTTAGGAAAGGTAAAGCCAAAAAGAGCAGGATAAAGTGGCAAAAAGCTTTAAAAGGCCCTGTTTTATTCACACAAGTTCGAGTGTTTGAGTTCAGTCTGTCTGTCTGACTCCATGTGCACCTGCATCTTCGGTTCACAGAGGTGCAGCCGTGCAAAGTGCAAAATGGCCGACTGAAATGAAGATTGGAGGCTGTGATGAATAATAAACATAAACTCTCAGCCAGTCACGTCTCGACTGTCGTCCTTCTGAAACAGCTGAGCAAAACACACGGTGACACCTGACAGCAGCTCAAGAAGTGAGAACCGTCCTCTACAGAAAATCAGATGAGAGTCTGGATAAACCTTCACTATCCAAACTTTCAGAAAAACCCTGCATCAGTGTCAGACTAAAGTAAAAAAAAACAAAACAGACAAATCTGCTAACATCTTTCCAGTAAAATTCAACATGAAAGAGTCCACAGAGTAGCCAGAAACATGCCAACAACTAAATTACCACCATGTCACCGTCTTAGTTTAGAGTTTGCATGATGACGTCCATAACTTTTGCTGAAGCTGACCGTATGATGGCACTAAATGAAAGTCAGGAGAATATTAGATGAATGAATTAATTTTCAAAATGCTCCTGAAGAAAGGAATTAAATCAAGGACCACAAATTCATCATTTATAAAGACAACTTCTTTCTTTGAAAGACGCATAACGGAGCATTTTGATTATGACTGCATACACCAAGTAAGAATTAAATCTACAGTTAACTCTAGATAAACTGGGATTTCTTGTCGGATACTTGATTCCTTGATCTCTGCAGAAATAAATTACATAATGTCTGTAGGTGCAGTTACAGATTTGTTTTTTTTCTTTCCCCAGCTGTTCCCAGGCCAGCTGCCTCTGAAGAACCATTAAGATTCATCGTTTAGAAATCTGAAATCTTTATAAGATTTGATGGCAATTGATTCTGTACTTGATGAGATACTTCAGTGATGCCTTAAATGTGGCTATGAGTGATCAAATAATTCAAATAATGCTGCTGTTCTGTCTCCCTCTCTGTACTATACTGAATGTTTCCCCTTCAAATTACTAATAAAGTTTCCTGTATGAACTGTTTGTGCCAAGTTAAACCTATCTGGATCTTCCTGCCTCTCTCCTCCTCTCGGCGGCGTGGAGTGTCAGACAGGTCGAATACACAGACCCTCCGTTCCCAGGACGGGACCGCCAAGTCAGCCAACAGATACCGTTCAGGGGGAAAGTTAATCCCTCATTAAGTTGGTAATGACATGGACGGTCATTTCTGTGAATGGACGGAGGCCTCTGCGGCCTAAATGGGCACCATTAGCCCGCCGCTCGTACGGCGCTGGTGTCGATGCTAATGGAGCTGCAGGTCCTCCCTGCTGTCACACATGTAAATGAAAAACACACAGAAGCTGCAGAGGGACATGCAAAAGAAGCAGCATCAGCGCTGGAATTAGTCAGTTCATTTCACATTTGAGGCGTTTAGCTGATTGTGTGCTAATCTAGCTCATCTTAGAGAGAGAGAGAGCAGGAGGGAAAGACAACAGAAGGCCGAGAGAAGGACACAGACTCTCACTTGTGTCGCTATTTCTGCCAAACTCTCTTAGTTTCAATCTCAGTTCAGCCATTCACACACTCAGCTTTAAGTGAGGTGGATAAATTATTCTTTTACAGACAGCTTTTAAAAAGATCCACAGCATCGACTTGGATTCAGATTAAAAATGAAAACTTCAGGATTGGACTTTCATGACACTTTAAACATATTTGAGTCTCAAGTTTTGGCAGAAGATGATAAATTAAGTACAACAGTTTTGCACATCTAAATATTAGATTATAAAACCTACTCATTGGTAGATTTTGATCTGAGTTATGTAAAAAAACACACTTTAAACATGATTTAAAAGTAAAAGTTTAAAATGTTTTGAACAATGGTTCAAAGGGCTGAATGTGACACGACTGAACCTGCCCCAAAAGACTCAGATCAGATTTAATTCATTTAATCAATCTATAACTCTTTTAACCTTACAGTTTTTTAGTGACTGTACTTGGTGTATCTGTGCAATAAAAACAATCTGACAGACTCTTCTAACATCCTCATGAAACAGAAATACTTTATATACATTAATATGGAGGCACACTTAAATGTTTGAAGTTGGACTTTTGCAAACAGGTGTGCAGGTTCAGACATGTTTTTGTGTCACATTAACATCCCATCAAAGGCTGCTCACACAGAAGGATCATTAGCAGGTCATCAAGGTAAACTACAGAGAAAAGTAACTTTATGTGTTTCCTAGAAATGAACTGCATCAAATGTAAAATGAATGAACAACTTTAAAGAAAAGAGCAGGTGTTTTTGGTGTAACTTCACATCCAGTCCTGCTCCACAGCCCACAGCAGAGCCTGGATGTGTATTAGAGCCAGACGGAGCTTACCTGGCCTTTTATCGGACTCCCATTCATAGTCAAGGTGAGGGCCAAGGCCCGATAATGAGCCCTCAGTCCTCAGCAGCGAGGCAGCAGAGGCCGGTCGTTGTGGATCGTTCTGCAAACGGCTTCATAAACTCATTAGCGATGGATGTGCGTGGACAGGAAAGGCCGAGGTTACAGTGCCTGTTAAATGTGTCGGGCAGGTGAGAAAACTGTCCCCTTTCACCTCAGTAATAATAATGATGACAGTGTTTCTCCATGCTTTTGTTTCATTCAATCATGTGTGAACTGGGCTGGAAGGTGACACAGAACATTTCTGCAGGTCTCACTCCTCTGTCATGTAACACAGCTCATATCTCAATGAAACACCATAAAACTCCTCACAATGAGGCACTGAAGCTCAAAACTGCTGGGATTTTGCTTTAGATCAGAGCAGAATGAAAGAGACAACGTTTGACCTCATGTTTTAAATGCAGAAAGGACTTTAGATGCTAAAGTTTACACACATTAAGCTCCTGGGACACTTTTACTAAAGATGATGACCACAAGTTATTCTTAAGTTTTAGTTTGAACTCACAGAAGTTTAAGGTATTTTGAGTATTTACCATTTTATTCTACTTTTTTTCTTCATTTCAAGAGGAGATATTTAACCTCTTACTCCAAAATGTTTACATGACAGCTTTAGTCAGTGGTGAATAAAATAAACTCCCCAATGTTGCTTCAAGTCATTTAACTTAGCTGAAACTCATCCGTCTTCAACATTAAAAAACATTTATATTAAAGCATTGTTAGTACTTGAATAAATGATAAAAAATATTTCCTCCACCACTGCCTCCATCACAGGTGAAATTAAAATCTCATTGATAATCTGTTATTGTCAGACTGCTGTAATGTTTTGCTTGCTTGATAGTTGTAATACGACTTTATATGATGTCTGCTGGAGCTGCTGTTTTCTGTCATTGTGGTGAACAGCTGTACGGCCGTCATAGACATCTGAAGATAAAGCAAATTGTTTTATCTGCATGTATTTAATGTCCTTCGCATGCAGGATGTCCTTTATTTTTGCTGATATACTGCAGTGTGCAACAGGCCAGCACACAAAGCTGATGTGTTCCTGCATGATTTCATGACTGCTGCTTTCTTTGCATGCTATGATACTTCAAGAAAAGTCACAGCTGGATATTTGGATAAAATAAATCTTAATAAGTGACCTGAAAAATGAGCCTCCGTTTTGTAAGCAGCTGCAGATATTGAACGAAAGAGAGCCGAAGAGGAGTTTCAAGCTTCTGGTGAGAGCCTCGTTTGGGAAGGACGGGCCGGAGAGCTATTAGAGAGCAGCTCCTCTCAGCTTCTTTCTCCTCTCGGGCCATGACTATGAAAAGGGGACTCGTAGGGACAATGGGGTCCGCGTATTCCTTGTCTGGCTCCAATACACAAGAGGACATGCTGGCTTCCCTGCAGCAACACAGCAGCTCTGTCAGGAGAGGATGCAGAGGTTTCACTCCTGATATCAAGACTGAAAAGTTTCAGTTTGTCAGCAAAATGTTGACTGAACGTGATAAAAACATACAACTCTTCAGTCTGTCCCACTTTCTGTGGCAATAAGGGCTCCAAATAACTAATATTTTCATTATCAGTTAATCATTTAGCCAATAAACTGTATGAAAATGTCCATCAAAAGCTCCTAAAGCTCAAGGTGATGCTTTCAAATGTCTTTTTTACCCCACAATTAACTATTCTGTTTGCTTTCAAAGACAACCAGCTAATAAACTTAACTTTAAGGATTTTTTATATCATAATAGTTGTTGATCAATTTAATGTAATCAAAAATAAATAAAAATCAAACAGGTAGCACAACAGGATGAATTAGTAAAGCATCATATTCTGTCTATCTTCTTGAAAACGAAAACAAGTGGAAATATCTCATATCTCAACTTGAGATATTTCCACTTGTTTTCAATACTTTCACTTATTTAAATCTACCAGTGTGTTCTGTGATATAAGTTATTCACTGATTTAGCTGATCAGAGTGAGAAATATCCGAAGTTTTGCCTCTAAAATTGGAAGTTTTACTTAAAAAAGGGCTCTACATGTGAATGACTTTGAGCCATGGGGTGGGTGGTCCTGAAGGCATGACAAGAAGAGCATCCTCATTGATGAGGGCAGGTCAAGAGTCTGTGTTTGCCTTCTTCATTAGACATTCTAGTGTCAGAGAAAGAGGATAAATAAAACTCGGAGAGGTCAAAGGGACCTGCGCCCTTTAAATGTGTTTTAACAGGTTACTTAAGGCCCTGCAGAAAAAGTCACCGCCACCTCCAAATGATGGAAATGAGGCCGCAGAGTTTGCAGAGCTGGCAATAATCCGAGTTGAAAGAGAGGATGTCTTTGTCCTCTGGTGGTGTAAGAAAGCAAATCACTTCCTTTAAAGAGGCCGCTTCATCTCCAATCTGACGAAAAACAGATAAAACAAAGCAGTTTGGAGGATTTTATTTCGTGCGCACGGTGCATTTCAGAATAAAAGTCTTCTTTTATTTCTCCCCCAGATGCACTCCGAGAGGCCTAATGGGGTGTTTTAGTGAGATGTTTTACATTGATACACAATAAATGAACCCAGCTTCAGATTTAAGGCTTTACACCAACTTGGATTGTTTCAGGAGTCAGAGCAGCAGAGGCCTTTCCCAGTCAGATTCAAAGGATCAACCTTGTGGATTAACGCGGCGGCTGAGATTAGCCGGGTTGCAGTTTGCTTAAAGCAGCAGCACCGCTCTGTCACACACCAGGCCTGCTGGATCTGACGCCTCCATTACGCGCGGACACATTATTCAGTTTCAGGAGCCACACCGCTGCTGTAAAAAGAGACACTCTGCAAACGGGGCGCATTGATTTGAGCCAGGAAAAAGATTATGGACTGTTTACATATTCCTGGTTCACAAGTGGCTGAGAAAAAAAAGCTTAAATCAAAGCTTGGATCTTCCTAAAGTGGAACACTTTGGATTAAAAAAGGATCTGAAGGATAAATCAGCACAGTGGTTCCTCTGTTTGCTGTGCAGCCTGATGTCTGTCTCCAATTGTGAAGCGACTTGTTAAAGCATCTGTCGGCCAGCCAGGACTTAAAAGGCTCCAAATAAGATGATTTGGTAACATCAAGGCTTTCCCAGCGGTAATGATTACATTTGGACTTAAGATCCATGCAAGAATTTGTAGCCCAGTAAATCTCCCGAGTCTCCCTGCCCCCACCGCTCTTCAAAAGCCTTGTCATTCAAAGGGTTAGGATGTTTGACAATCCCAGCTTGTACTACTCCACCAATTAATTGGATACGTTGTCGGGATGTTCGTTTCTCTCATCTGCTGCTTAGAAAGACAAAGGGCCGACGGGGGGGCTGTTGACACCTCTGCGTCCGGCCGGGCTATAAATGAGGACTCTGCGCAACGAGAAGCAGCATTCACGTCCCTGCCTGCACTTGGAGCAACAACTTCTCCTGAGAAGACCTTCGAGATTTTATTTTTTGCCTCTTTTTTAAAAGAACATCCAGCAGAATGCAGGTGCCGAACAGAGCAGTCGGGGCTTACGGATACTCTGTGCGTAATTACGCACCGGCCTCGCTGTACCCGCAGTACCAAGGGAGCCAGTGCGCGTCTTCCACCAAGCCCTCCAGTGGGAAATCTTTCACTATCGACGCTCTGCTCGCCAAACCGGAGGACACCAGCGTCTGCAGGGCGAGCCCCCCTCAGTGCGGAGAGAAGTACCAGCCGGCGGCGGCGGCCCCGGTTCTGTCTCTGTCCGGACATGTTGGCTTACCGATGCCCGCAGCAGCACCTTACGTCTACTCAGCGAACATGTTGCACTCAGCGGTCCACACACAGCCTGGATATTCAGTCTACTGCTGCCCCCCTTTCACCTACCAGTCATCGTGCCGTGGCGCATTTTACGCACAAGGTAAATGAGATTTTGTTTTTTTTAAACTTTCTAACTCTGGAGGCGAAAATGGGTCTAAATGTCAAATCATGTTCAGGTGGCAGTGTGATTAAATGTGTCATCTCTTCTTCGTTTCTGCAGCTTCAATGTCTAAAGTCAACGCAGGGCTGCACTCCTTCAAAACCAAAGGTGGGAAGTCGAAGCGGATGCGCACCAGCTTCACCAGCGAGCAGCTCTCCCGGCTGGAGAAGGAGTTCGCCCGGCAGCAGTACATGGTGGGGTCGGAGAGGTTCCTCCTGGCCTCCGCTCTGCAGCTCACAGAGGCTCAGGTGAGAAAAACAGACGGTGGACATTTAAAAATATGCATCTAAAGAAACTAAGTCATGCTTTTCTTTTTGAACAGTGCATTATCTCTAACATGCATCTTCTTCGTGTCTCCAGGTCAAAGTCTGGTTCCAGAACAGGCGCATCAAGTGGCGCAAACAGAGTCTGGAGCAGCAGCAGGCCAAGCTGGCCAAACTGGGTCTGGCTGCTCCCCCGAAAAGTCCCGGATCTCAAGGCCACGGGGATGAAGGGGACGAGGAAGAGGAGTTCTCCGACCTGGACGTGGACATCGACGTGTCTGATGACTCCACCGACCACTGCTGATCAAACACCACCAAGAAAAGACTTTTCTGTACATACAGCCCAGGAAGGAGGCTCCAGCTATGAATATTTAATAGATGTATAGTTTATTTAATTTTCTACATTTATTGCTCTTTGATGAGTTCACATGTTCAGTGTTTTTGTATATTTGAGTGAAATATTCAGAAATATATTTTATGACATGAAATACATCCTTGTCCTGCTCTTTCCTTTGTATCCATCCAAGTGTTCAGAGCCAAAGGTGGCATTTTGCTTTGCATGAAACAAGGCAAGAAATCTACACTTATTATTGATAAACTGACAAAACCTGATGATGAAAAAGACTAAAGTTAGAGCAGTTTTTTGAGACCTTTTTTCATATATGAAATTTCCCCAAAACAGCCCTGAAAAGGTAGATTATCTTAGTTTTTAATAAATTATTTCCTCATTTTAACATGCGGCTTATTTAGTCAGTCTCTTCCATGCTCAGGAGAAATATTAGAGAGCGTTCAGGGGTTAAAAACAGATAAAGCTCAGGTTTACAGTGAATATCAGAGGCATTTTGCCCAGTTAACAGTTCATAATGTCAGACTGGATTTTGTCTAATGCATCAGATTTTCAAGCATTTATTAGGAGAACACTTGACAAATCAAGGTAATGATCAAAAGTGAAGCAAAATCTCAAAATGTGAAGAGATCCTGCTCACTGAGAAACTAGATGAGACTTTTCTCAACCCAGATTTGAATGATAATAATTGACTTTTAAGCGCACACGGGGGCTTGTTAATCCTCACTTTAGTATCATACACTGATGTCTCTTCTCTCTAATGTGTCCCAATCAAATCATCGTCCTGCCCTCTGACCTCCCTTTATTGCCTCTCGGTCTGGAGACGATGCAGAAGTTTCCTCCCAGGGTTTTGATCTCGGCCCGTTTATGCTTGAAGTCTGATTTAAGCTGAGCAAATAAATCAGCAGCTCGGTGGATTAGCTGGGATATCTGTAACCCGGGGTGGCAGGGGTCAGTCTGTCTCGGGGCTACAGACCTGGGTCTCACTGTTTAATCTCTTTAAACGGTCAGTACGCCTGTTCTCACTGCTCCGTGATGGAAAGGGCTCCCACTCACCCACCCGCCGCCGGCAGGTGTCCTCTCTGCTCCCAGGTTTCGAAAAAGGGGGACTAGGAGACATGAGGGATGAAACGGGACAGAGGACAGCGTGCAGAAAGGATTGGGATGCAGCAAATGAGTCCATCAGAGCAGCTAATTGGGGTGGTCGACCTGAAAGTCCCGTCCTGTGGATACCTGAAAGACAAAGAACACTGAAGGAGCACAAAGCTTTCCTTTAATTAATCCTTAAAGGTTGTTAAATATCTTGTCTTACGCGCTCCTGAGATTTAACAGAGCAGCTGGAAAAGAATCACGATGTGAATGAAGATGCAAAAATGTAAGGAAATGTTAAGTTTCTGCTCAAAGTGATAATTAAAGCAGAAGATGGGACAGATTTATTTTCTTAATAAACAGGAAAAAGTGGTTCTTTATTTGATCTTACTCAACTGTTTTGCACATGTAGACCTAAAAAATACAGAGGTGTCATGCTTTAGTTGTTTTGCATTTCCAAAGAAAATGAATCCTTGATCCTCAGCTGTTAAGTTAGAAATGTGAGCTAACGATGTGCACTTCACACGTGTCCATATTTTACACAAAAAACACTCAGTTGTTTGATGTAGAATAAACTCAAGTTCTCAGGTCAAACTGTGAGTGTCCATCTGATGTGTCAGAGTCATCAAGAACTGGAATTGAACCAAATCAGACATCCCTGTTTTGCATTTTACAGCTTAATTTCACTGCTTCTTTGGTTTCTGCTCTCTGTCTTTGTAAGGCAGCCGACTACACGACAAGGTTTAGCACTGATTCCTTAAATATATAAAAATAAGTAAAGTACACGAACCAAATAATCTTTTTGTAGAGGTAAACTCCCACAGAGGGGCTCCATCGATGATCATCCTCTTGCTTTTGCTGTTTGTTTTCCAAGTATAACATCTGCCTGCAGCAGCTGTGAGAATAACTGGACGCTCGGCTCCAAACTAAATCAGAAGAGAAACTGAGAAGAAAGATGAAACACAAGCTGTGGAGCACAAAGTTACTTCAATCTCATCTAATGACTGTTTGCAATGTTGGTTTGTACTTTGCACTCATCATAAATCATTTTCTTCTGTCACTGGAGACTATTTTGCCTGATAAAACTATCAAAAGAGATAATAAAAGCACTAAACCTGCAGGTATTAGAGGTGCTGTTGGAGGGTGACGCCGGCTGGTGACAGTATCAAAGAGAGAAGTTTAATAAACAGTAACAGAGCTGATCTCTTTCTCTTGTCCGCCGGCCCCCCGCCTGCTCTCTCCTGGCGCCCCCGCTCGGCCTGATTAGGGCCGAAGCGCCGCTGAGGGAGCAGAATTTGTGTAAAAACCCCGGAGAGCCGTTTCTGATGTGATCAGCCAGGAACCCCCCCTCCCCTCCTCCCGCCGCAGCTCGACGTAATCCCATTGAGGGGAAAGAAAGAAGCAGCCAGAGGCCTGGGAAAACCTGGAGAGGCCCGAGAAGGAGGGGGTCATCGTCCCAATTAGCACAGGGCACCTTCACGGCTGGAGACACACCAACGCTGGCTGGGTTTTCTTAAGACTCTCTACGGGGTCTGAACCGAAGCTCCTTATGAAAGACAACAGTTACATCTTCACTCGCAGATCTTCCTCCCTTCTGCACTTTACACTCTTCTTCCTGCTGGCAGAGACAATACCGAAGAGAATAGGGCTTAAGTTTGCAGTCTGGTTGGACAATATTGTGTCTTCTTTGGCTTAAACTGTATTTTCTAGAGCTGAAACAATGAGTCAGCTAGTTGGAAATGAATCTGCAGCTATTTTGATCACTCAGTTAATCGTTCAGGTCCATTTTTCTGAGGAAAGATGAAAAAAAAAATTGATCATGAGCTGTTGTTTGAGCCAAACAAGCCATTTGAAGACACCATGAGAAAGATGATGTCCACAATTTCCTGAGATTTTACAGATTACAGAATCCATCAGATTGATTGATAAAGTGTAAGATGTTGTCTCTCAGGTGCCCTTTTATCCAGTGTCTTCTCGAGAAAGAAACACTCTGATGTCAGGAGATTATCCCACTGAAACAAAAGGTCAACCTGAATAAGTGACAAGTTATTTTAGAGAAACTGTCCAGCAGTGACAAGTGGATTTAAACTCTGACAATCCTAATAAACTCAAGATCTCACATTAAATAAAACACAACATACTACTGACAGTCTGAAAAGAGATATTGAACATTATTCTGGTTATACTCATAAAACAGGCAGCTCACAGACTAACAAACTGAGATAAAATATGTTTAAATATATAAACTACAAAATATAAATAGTCTTTTCTTGGATAAATATAAGTGTAAAACCCAAAGATGTTCAGTTTTCTGTCAGACATGACAAAGTAAAGCAACAAATCCTCATATGTGAGAAGCCTAAACCAGGATGCGTTTGGCATAGACTCTTTACATGAGGTTGTATAAGGATGTGTTTGTTATTTGCTATTAGTCCTTGGAGATTAATTTTTTTAAACAAATGTGCATGACTGATGAAAAGATTTCTGGATGCTGCCACTCAAATCTCTTTTCATTATTATTATTATTATTAATATTATTATTATTATTAGTTTCTTCAGTGTGTCTATATGTCTCTGTCTCTTTAAATACCTGTAAACACACCTAAAACTGTTTTTTTTCTCCTCCATAAATCTGAATACTGCTGTTCACAGGATCAGAAGGTGTGAAAGTTCTCATGGAGAGCAAAAAAACCTCCAGATCCAGGAGGGGAGAGCACTTCATTTAACCAGCGCGCGTTTTAGGGTAGGCGACTGTAAAAAAAAAAAAAAAAAAAAAAAAAAAGAAAAAAAAAAACCCCCCCTTTCCCTTTCCCAACCCGAAAAAACTCCTCGGAGGAAAAAAGTTCCTTTGCTCTTTCCACTCTCGTTGGTCC
>JBAJHX010000115.1:3480827-3494603 GCA_037176925.1 Amniataba percoides
GTTTCCGTGTTTTGCAGCTCTCAACATTTCCAGTCCGCTTCGCCCTGCAGCGACTCTCAGAGAGCCGCAGTCAGGACGAGATAAGCGCTCACGTTTCATTTCCGACACAGCAAAAGTCGCCCTGGGTTATAGTGATTTTAGATGCAGTGATTTTTTTCCATTCTCACAAGAAAAAAGGTGATAAATAATATCAGCATAATGGGAACAGAGAAGAGGGGGGAAAAGCCTGCAGTGATTTATTAACCAGACAATAAATGCATCTCTTCTTATGATGCGTTTGTACTGTTGGAGACAAAGTGCAATTTTATTTTTATTTGACTTGTTATTTAATCCTAAAGGCATGATCAGGAAATATGTTTTACAATAAGAGAGAATGACAAAATAATTTATTACAATAAATCTGTTCTCACACTGCAGTTTGATGCATCCTCATTATAACATACCTGAGGTCATTCATATCTAATTTAGACATGAGATAAGAGGACAAATATTAAATAAAAAAATATACATAATTTGATGATAAAATGAAAATAAAATGTTACTATCAAGAGAAAGGAAACTAGTTAGTTACGTTGTAAAATCAGAGAAAAGCACTTTTAACACTAAATACATTATTAGGCTACAGGGTTTTAAAATGTGGAGCAGATTTTTATTTTTTTATTTCCTTCACAGTTTATTTATGAAGGCTCGTAGTAAATGTTGGATAATCAAATGTACATCAGATTTGTATTTAGGGCAGTATTTCAGTATGTGGAGTATTTCAGGGTTAAAGATTAATTATTTAATTAATTGTCAGTTAATCAATAATTATTCACATCATTCATTCTCGCTCATTTTAAATAACTAATAATTTACTTTATTTTGAAGTAAATTAAATTAGTAGATTATATTAGTTCATCCGACTGTCTGTAGCTTTTTAAAGTCTGTCAGATATCTGATGTGCATTTTAATCAAAAGCAGGACGTGTTGTGCTCCGTTCATTTGGTTAATGTTTGACTTACTCTCGATTACTTTATAAAACTTTAACAACGTAAACACTTGTATGTGATTTTTTTAAATCAGGCTTGCAAAGGTAATTATTCCACATATATTAAAATATTTACTTGTTTTCCGTCTTCATATTGCACGTCTTCAGACGGAGTTCTATCATCTCTGTGCTTTAAAGAACCGCATTAATCTGAACTGAACTGAAAATGAACTTTTGAAGGAGACATGCTGCTTTACAGACTGTACAGTCAGCTCAGGTATAAAAAAATCGGTAAAAGGTTGTTTTTAAAATGACACTTAAATATAGAATACACGTATTTACCAACAAATATGTTATTTATGGTTAACAGGACATTATTATTATTATTATTATTATTATTATTATTATTATTATTATTATTATTATTATCATTATTATTATTATTATCATAATCATCATCATATTATGAAGTTAACTACGAATACAGACATAATAAAAACAACAACAACAATAACAACAATAATAATAACAGAAGAAAAAAAGCATCTATCTCGCGCCATGTTGTCCGCTCTCACCTGTCCGCTCTCACCTGGCTCCCTCCTGCAGGGAACGACGTGTCTCAGGACGGCCTGCTCCTTCACGGGCCCTTCGCCCGGAAGCCCAAACGCATCCGCACCGCGTTTTCTCCGTCGCAGCTGCTGCGGCTGGAGAGAGCCTTCGAGAAGAATCACTACGTGGTGGGCGCGGAGAGGAAGCAGCTGGCGAACAGTCTGAGTCTGTCCGAGACGCAGGTGAGCTGTTTGTAAAGAACCTTTAAAAAAAGAGTAAAGAACCATAAACTGTGACAAAGAACCCGCTGTGACGTTCTGACGTTCTGAGAGGAGCGGCGGTTCTTTGTTAACGTTCTGAAATTTGTTTCATTGTTGCTTCTTTTAAACTTTGTTCGGTAGTTCCGTCCCGCTGCGTTCTAGAACGTTTGTGTTAGGTCTGCTGCCAAATATGGTGATTACTAAAAAAAAAGTAAAATAAAAGATTTTATTTTTTCCTCCATTATTAATGGTCATGTATATGACGGAATCAAAGTGGTGGCATAATCTAAATAATAAAAAATATATTCATCTTACTATGTATATATCCAAATATAATCATATAGATTTTTTTTATTATTCGAAAAACTGAGCAACTAATTGTAGACTAGATGGAAATATCACTCATATTTAGCCTAAAAGAGATTAACTGTAATGTAATCAGCATCATCAACAACAAAATAAAAATAATAATCATCATCACCTCAGTTTTAAGCAGAAAAATGATAAATGGCAGCTTGATCAAAGTAAATTATTTTCATTTTACTGTATGTTTTGAGCTGTAGTGCCTGTTTTAAATAGACTACAGTGGTTTGAATTACACATTAGTTGTTATTTATAATTAATAATCATCTGAATAGAGGTGAATATAATGCTATAAAAATCATGGCAGCCCAATACAATGTTAATGGAAATGAACACAATGAAATGAAAAGTGTGAAATCATTGTGCATTAGCTTTGATGATAGCCCAAGGTTTGTGCTGCTTATGTAGTTGTTGACAACTGTTGTACTTCTTGTACTAGAATTTCTAACATATTTATATGTATATACATATAAGGTGTTTAATTTATGCATGCTGTAGGATGAAAGAGTATAAATATTATTGATGGTTATGTTTAATGAGTCCACATTATCTGAGTGACAATTAGGTCTAATAGGCAATATAAAGAGGTTTTCCTGAGTCAGCAATATGGATGAATGCTGCTTGCGAGTTTAGGTTTGGTCAACAGGTTTGTAATTAAGCACAAATTGCATTATGCAAAATTTAATGCCTCCTAATAAACCACAATTTTTTTTACTTTGTATTGGCATAAAATCAATTCAATCTCTTATCCAGCTGAAATACAATATGGCTGATCTCTGAGATTATGAAAGGCATTATTACTCAATTTCACCCTCAGCAGGTAAAGGGAGCTTCCAACTGTGAGTAATCATAGATGCCAAAGTAAAATCCTGGTTAAGTGGCCCTCTCTAACACTTCACAGCTGTCATTTTATCAAAAAGAAAAAAGCTCTGGGAAGTCAAACAGTGTACTGTGGTATCTCTGAATTAGCCCGAAGCTTCCTTAAAGTCAGGACATAAGAGAGGAGGGAACTAATATTAGTGTGAGTGTTGCTATTTAAAAAATGCGCCCTGGTGCGTGTTGGTCGGCCGAGCTCATGTTCCAAGGTCAGACTGTTCAGTCAGGAAGCTGTTTAGCCCGCTGACATTTCCCGTGCATTAATGCCACGCTCGGTTATGAAGAGAAGCAGAGAGAAGCTGTTGTTGTTGTTGAATTTATTTATGTGGACGAACTCGGAGGTGCAGGAGGAGAAAATTAATACAAACCAGCGGGGGATCAGAAGGGGACAGACGGACTGTGATTGGTGGATTAAAGCTGTTAAAACAAATGTGGTTGATTCAGTAGTTTGTGTTTTATTGTGATGGTAGAAAGTGAAGTAACCTCTAAAGTCTACACTGATTTCTAGGAAATTATGTTTTTTGGCTTAAGTAAGAATCCTATATATTATTTTCCTGTTAGAAATAGAATAGAAACTGTTCTATGGAGCGTGAAAGTCTGTTTTTTATTCTAATCTGGTATTAAGTTTCAGCAATACCAGCAGACAAACTATTTAACTATCTAAGACATTTTTTTATGCAGAAAGGCAGAACGATTTCTTGTGTCAGATTCTCAAATTGGAAGATTTGCTACTTTTCTTTGTTTTATAACACGATAAACTGATTATATTTGGGTTTTGGGTGGTATGTCAGAGAGAAAGTGCAAGAATTTTGACCTTGAACATTTGAACATTATATATTTTTTGCAATTTTCTGATATCTTATGCACTAAGCGACTCATAAACCGACTGAGAAAATACTCAGCGGGAGACCAGATAATGACAAAAATAGTTAGTTTCATGTAATATATACAAAAAATATTAAGTATGGTTTTATTTACTTTATTTAATTGTGTTAGCATGCACAGCATTGGGGTCCGTGAGCTAAAATACATTTATGTTATTTATTAGAAGCATGTCTGTGCAGTCAAAATGTCCATCACAGGAATGTGCATCTTGCATATTTCTTATATTCAAATCAACGAGATCCCTTTGGCCTCCATCACTGAACCCCTCTTCTGTCCTGCCCAGGTGAAGGTGTGGTTTCAGAACAGGCGGACCAAGTACAAGCGGCAGAAGCTGGAGGAGGAGGGACCAGACAGCCAGCAGAAGAAGAAAGGAAACCACCACATCAACAGATGGCGCATCGCCACCAAGCAGGCCAGCTCCGAGGACATAGACGTGACCTCAGAGGACTAAAACCGGCGCCCAACCTGCCGACAATGCTGCCCTAAAGCCTGCGTCCCCTTCTGACGCATCAGAGGACCAACACTATTTATTATGTAATATTATTAAGTATAATTAGACACATTAGAGGGAGACACAAGGACTAAATATGTGATCACTGCACATCTCTTCATCGAGGTGCTATATTCACTGACACTGGAAAAAAAACAAACATCTTATTTAATGACATCCATCCTGAATGTCTCTGGATGAGGAGAGATCCTTCCATTATTTAATGATCTTTGGCATGCGACGACCAAAGATGAAGAGCAACAACGTCGACCTCTATCGTAGTGTTTGTTTTGTTTTGTTTTTTTAAAAAAGTGTACATAGGCCACTTATAAAGGTTGTTTTTGAAAGAGGCTATTTGTTTCATTAAAGCTGTTTTTACCACCTGCTTAGGTCATTAACACCTCATTGCTCGCTCCGCCACCTGTGTACCGTGTTAATTTAAATTTCTCATCAACGACGAGAACATGTCGCACACTTTTAATCCGCCCGGCGAAGCGGAGAGCGGGCTGGTGACCGGCCAGGAGAACAAAGCAGGAAAAGAACAAGCCTCTCTCCGCCACAATCTTTATTTCCAGCACTCTGTTACGCTTCCTAATGAAGATTTGTCCACAGAGAGGCGATTCACGAGCAGCTGTGCGTGACTCTGGGACAGATGAGAAGCCGCAGAGACCTCCGGGGTTAGGGGCGAGTTGTGCAACATAATAAAAAGCAAGTTTCGTCTGCCATGCCACATTTGTCAGTGTGGGCTGATGGATGGCGTGTCCATTTGTTGAATGTCTGCAGATACCATTAAGTGCTGTGTGAATGTGTGTGTGTGTGTAGTGTTAAACATATATGAGAACATACTTTTCAAGCAGAACGTGTAATTACAAGAAAGATGTTTTAGAAATAAAAACAAAAGCTATTTCTCCGATGAGGAACGTAATCCTTTCCTGTAATTTCAGATGCTCACTTTGTCCACTGTGTCTGCAGGTTTTCCTTCCCACCAGCCTTTACAGCTGCACATTTTACTCATTAGTTCCTCCTCGCCTGTTAAAGGTGCTCATGCAAATCAGTGTGAAACCGGCTGCTGCTGCAGTGTTTGATTGGAATGAAAACCTGCAGACACTCGGGCCTCTGTCGCACGTTAGCTACTGAACACATCAACTCAAGAAGAAGGATTTCACATTTTCAGGTTTAAACTAGAGCTAAAAAATGTCCCAAACACCAAAAAGTGAAAATTAAAGAAGAATTAGGAAAATTGAAATGGGACACACATTTCCAACGACCCCTTCAAAGGTTTCTTTCAGGTCGGGAGCGATTGATCCAGGCTGAGGTGTCAGGAATGTTGCAGGACAGTTGCACAGGTGTCAGGTGTGTTACCTGTCAGCCAGTAGGTCCTCTGAATTCCAGCAGAAGTAAGGGAGGGAGGGGGGCGCAGAAATAAATCCCATCCAAAGGGTGCAACCTCTGGAGAAAAAAAAAAACACAGAAAGAGGGAAAGTAGTTACTATTGTGCAGCGGCGCTCTCACCAAAGCGCCTCAGTAATCACCTGTCAAAAGAAACGGAAGGCATCTCCTCTTAATGACCCCGAGGCTTTAGACAGGAGCCCTGACGTCTGACCCCGATGTTTTGTTTTGTAAGCTAAGAAACAGAGAAAAAGCAGGGAACAAGAGGGGAGATGGGGAAGTAAAATGCACTGCAGAAGTCTCACCTTTTCTTTTCTTTTTTTTTTACAAAGGCACACAAAATGTCAGACATCTGCAGCGGCCAAAAGGGGCCACATGACTTGTTTTGAGTTTCCAGGACATCCTATACTCGCTGCAGGTGCAAATACATGTTAAAAGAGATTCAGGCATTCCTTATTGTCCAAATAAACACCATCAAAAAGGTGTATTTTACCCAAAATACTCTGACACTCAAAAGCACCATAACTGCCTGTGGTTAAGGCCTGGTGACATCTCGGTTAGGTAAAAGGTCAACGTGATTAACGGGAGCCGCACCTCTCATCCGTCTGTTAGGAAAACAATTAAGGAGAAAATCACACTCGTCTCCCTAAACGCTGCGTCTCCTGTCGCCTGAGTCAGCAGAGAGGAGCATTTCGGGACGAGAGCAGGAACCCACCATGAAAAACAAGAGTCTCTCCAGAGGAACAGAGTGCCACAAGGAGGACGAGGAGGATGGAAAGAGCCGCCAGATCCCCCCCTGCTGCAGCAGAGGTGTTAGAAAGCCGGCCTGAAAACACGGCTGATTTAATCGTTACTGACTGAATACTTGTTTGACTTGAAACCTTCCATTTTCTCCGCCGGTGCCACAAATTACATGCGTTTTATTGTTGGTTACGAAATTGCATGTTGAGCGATAAATCATGCAGCGTAGTCACAGTTGTCACATTGCATCAGTTTCAGTCAAGCAGCAGTAAGCACGCTGAATTACAAATCACAGCCTAATTACTGCAAAAAAAAGAGAGACTTTTAATTTTAAATGAGTTTCATGAAATGACTGACAAAACAGTGGCTCGCTGTGAGACATTGTGATTGAATTGATGTGAGATATTTGCATACAAATCTCACATTTGGGAGATCAGAAAGAAAATATTTCAAAATGTCTGTGAGATATTTTGATTGGATACAAATGAGATATACACAAATTCATAAAATGCAAAAACCATCCTTACAAAAGTGATATTTGTTGGTGTTAAAACTGAATTCACTTGGAAGTATTATTTGAAGTTAAACGTTAAAATGTTGTGATATGTGCCTAATGAGCACATAATATGCAAAATGGAGTCAGTTTACAGAGTTTAGTTATTCAGGCAGAACCAAATGTGATATCTGATTGTGTGAGAAACAGTAAAAACCTGAACAACAAAACAAACCTGACAGATTTCTTTGAATACAGCACGCTCGACGAAAGGCTTTATTTGTGTGTGTGTGTGTGTTTATTTGTCTCACCCGTGCTGTGTGCCACAACTTCCACCCAGCATCCTCTGCCGATCCTGCATGTGGCTTCTTGTCGAATTACGCGGCATCGCAGCCTACCGTGTCGCGTTTCCCCGGCAACCGTGCAAACATACTAATCACACAGATCATGACAAGAGATAACGCTCGAAGACAGAAACTTTATATAAATCAAGTGGAAATGCACATACAGAAACAAAAGGTGTTTCCACAAGAATACTTTTAGGAAAAAAACCCTCTGGAAAAAACAAATCACAGTGAGGTTTTAACCTACATTTGCATATGCAGAGTTACAAAAACTGTAGTCTATAAAGAGTAAAATTATCTTCACAGATCAAAAGGACAAATATTTTTCATTTGCATCAAGCTAAAACTAACTGCAGAGAAATATTGTGATTAAAGTTACTTAATACTTTAAGTAAATTGTGGTTAAACAATAAAAAAAATGCGTCTTTGGAGGATTTAAAAGGAGATACACACCTCCTACAGATCTGCCTGTAAGGTTTAGTTAACAAACTCTTTAATCGAGCTACAGATGCACCAAAAAAGTAAAGATAAAGTGATCGTTTGATATAGTTTGAATACCTTACACAAACAACTCTTTCCATTTTTACAGAAATCTCTACATCCATTAAACCCCAAAGGGGTCGTGAGATGGATGTAGTGGACTGAAATAAAGAGATGACAAACAAAATCATATTCACATGTCTGACTTTTCTCAAATATTTGCGTCTTTTTTGCACACTTCAGTGATTTCACCCTCTCAGGCCTCTAAAAATGACATTATGAAAACATCTTTGAGAATAAAACTAATTGCTTCACATTAAGGGGTCACAGTATTCAACTATTCCTTTATACTGATTTCATTCCCAGTATTTACATTTACATTCATTTAGGCACCTTAATCCACCTTGTTTCTCCATGATTATACAAATTCATCTCTGCTGAATTGCCTCTTCGTTTTGAAAAAATGGAGCGGAAAAGAAAAAAAAAACACAAGAAACAAGGCAATTTTTTGAATTAGCTAACTTAGCTAGTCTGCTGGCACACAAAAAGATTAATAGAAGACTTGGAAGTTATTTGGTGTGATACTGTCCATGTTAAAACAGTGAAAATACTCTCTAAGGAGTGGCGATGTACAGACAGGTGTCAAATTAATGGAAAACCCAACATAAAGTTCTGTAATAAGGTTGTTGTTCCACCACTTGGTGTGTCTGAGTCACCAGATCACCTCATTACAGGGGTCAAGGATTCAAGGTTTTTCTTTGATTTGGCACCACAACACGTCACCGTCACTGTCTTGGCGTCCACCATCTGTATTGTCAACATCGCCTGTAAACATATGCTCTCTGTTCGCTGGATAACACAGCCAGGTTTACCATAACTCGTCCTCTCTGGCAGCTTCTCGATGAGCACCGGGCCCCGTTGTTAATGTGTCGGCCGGCGGCGAAACCCGCTCACAGGCCCTTATTGTATGTCACAGTCTCACAATCTGTTGCCATGGCGATCTCCGGCTCAAGCTGACTCACACTGATCTGTGCGGGGACGAAAGAAGAACAGAAAGGTCATGTCGGCGGCGCGAAACTGGGGATGGCGAAAGGTTTACGCGACGTCTGCAGAATGCGCGCACGCCGTCGGATGCGACACGAGCCGCCACTTAAAGATTTGAGACAGTTTCATTTGTAACTAAATAATTCTTAAAAGCTTTAAATGTTCTGTATTTACTGCTAATGTGCAAAAAGAGCCAATTTGGCAGATTAAAGTCTAATTTGAGGTTTGCATCTCCTAATATTTGAACCAGAGACAGATGGCTGTTGGAGTTGGAGGCAGAATCCTAATCAGACATCTTGGTAGGTGTGAAATGGGGAAGTGGGACAAATTGAGTAGGCGGGGGGTCCAGGGGAACAGGGCATTCATGTTGCTTTTTGGGAACTTCTTTTTTTTTTCTTCTTCATCTGCTATTCTTGCGAAAGTGCAAAAAGGACTTGTGAGAGAAAAACAGGCCCCTCCGTGAGGCGGGCGGCAGCTTTTCACAGGACTGTTGGCGGCACATATGTCTGAAGTTTTTTGCCATATGGCTGTCTGAGCTATTTCCAGTGGTAATTAAATCCTAAACATTTTAAAGCCAGAGCTGGTTTGTCTTGTGTCAGCGAGTCACTTGGCAGAGAGGAGACAAAGAGAGAGCGAAAAACAAAACCGCGCCACGGCCATTTAATGAGTAGGCCGACACGCACTGAGGTAATAAGGCTAAAGTTAGATCTCAGTCCGCTAGCCTGGATGGCATCGATGAATGAAGGCGGCGGCAGCTCGGTGCAGATCACAACAGAGCAGGTTAAGTCTCGGAGGGCTACGCCTCATTAGGAGAGCGCCTCTGTGAAGCTCGATGGGGGACGTTAAAGAGGTCAGAAGACCGCGGTCATCAACATCAGTCACCGACGCTGAGTCACGGCGGACCTGAAGCAGATATTTCAAACAGCCACGATGAGGAGACGTGAAGACAGAAAGCTCCTGATTTCACTTTCAATTATGACGTCGATTCAGCTTTTTATCTGATTGACTCTTCTGAGCATTACCACGAGCTTTTTTAAACAAATACATCCACATTTACTTTTCAAATGACACTGGTTAAACCTAAATTGTTTTTTTTATATTTATCGTCATCTGGCAGCAGTTCAAAACAAACAGTACAGCTCTTTATTTGTAATGAAACAAAGTGTGAGGGGAATAACTGAATAACTGGAAGGAAGAAGAAGAAAGACAAACTTTAAATTCAAGAGAAAGCTTTGCCACAGTTCTGCCGTCACTTGGTTTGATTGATGGTTGATTATTGTGGCACAGAAATACCAAAGTAAAGATCAGCAGATGGAGATGGGGAAAAAAAAAAACTTCAGACAAATCAGAGTTCAAAAACAAACTTGTGTTTCCTTTCAGACACAGAGGGAATTTCCAAAAGGACGATAACACAAATGTGCACCTTGTATCTGAAAGGGAAGACGGACGACGCACCTGGGACATCTGCGGGAAGAGGCTGATGGCGAGAGGCAGAGCCAGGCCGAAGGCAGCGAGACACACCAGACTGTGGACGGGCAGGACGAGCCGCTGCCGCCTCTGCAGGACAGGAAGCCTGGAGGGACGCAGAGACACTTAGTTTACCTGTCAGGTAACGTACATGAAAAAGTTGTGACGTCTTAAAGCTGAAAAACGAACCGGTCGACAGATGATATGACGGAGAGGAGCTCAAACATCTTGTAAATTAAAGTCCAACGTGTATGCTGGTACATACCATAATAAGCTGATATTGGCTGCTATTTATCAGCACAGGTGATTGATCTCAGGTCAGCACAACCTCACAATAACACAGTTCAGCAGAAAGTCTCCAGAAAGATCCCAATTTTTCTACATGGGAACCATTAAAGGTTTTTAAAAAGCTGTCAGCAATTAAAGCAAATGTTTTAAATCTTGAAATACAATCAAGTTAAGGGGAGTGAAATCTGGCAGTCAGTCTCATCTGCCAAAAACCAATTTCAGACATCAGGTGTGGACACTTCCTGGCAGGAAACATCTTGGACAGTGACGAATCTACGCAAAGTGTGCCTGCTATTTGAGCTAAAATGAAGAGTCAAATTCAAAGAGTCACAGCAACATCACGTGTGAGTTTACGCGACTCTTAATGTCTTCACTAACTTATCCACACTCAGAAAGACAGAAACTTTTCCCATGCATCAGTGGTTTAAAAGGTCTCGAATGAACGGCCGCGGATTCAACAGGATCTCTTCACCGTTTCACAGGAAATGACCGACTTCCAGCGAAATGCACCATTACACTCGATTAACAAACTCCCTTTAAAAAAACACCTCATCATCTCACGCAGACTCTGACTCAACGAACAACAGCAGAATCAGCATTTACAACCATTCAAACGCATTAAAAATACATTTACACAGCAAATCTTTGCTTTTATTGTCATTTGTTTGTTGTGTTTCCTCAAATAACTCATATGTGTATGTTCCCTTACAAATGTTTTGGAGAAATCACAAAAAAAGGTTGATAGCAAAGCTGTATTTTCTGTATCTGAACAAAAACAGGCTTTTTTTTTTTTAAAGCTCCATCTCCAGAAATATATTTTCTCGTCTCAGGCCCCGTGTTTCTCCTCCCTCCTCGCTGCCCTCCGTAGGATAATCCCCTCTTCAGTGTGTGGGACAGCGAACTCAGCGGGAGCTTGAGAAAGAGCCGCTCCGTCTCTCCTCCACCAGCAACGCCTCTCCCCCTAACGAGGAGAGCTACTGCCTAATGAGGGAGCTCATTAACACATATGGCTGCCATGGTTTAATTAGGCTACACACACACACACATGTGCAAATACACATCTTAGAAGTGGATTACAAAGAGAAAAGTCAATGGGAGAAAAGTTGTGAGGTGTGTGAGCGATGAGGAGCAGATTTGAGTGTGCATGTACATTTAAAAAAAAGAAAAAAATCAGGTGAAAAACAAAATTTATGACACGATTCGGTGCTAAACTGGCCGCGTTACGTGGACCGAACAAACTGGCGAGCGGCCATGTCTCCTGGTTGAGGTCTTGCTCAGGTTCTGCTGTTTACACGGACCTCTGACACCGCGACTGGGCCTCCCTGTCGCCACGAGAAGACAAATGAACCGAACATCCCTGCTGACTGCCGCCGTCAAAAACACAGACATTAAACTGAGTGAAAGAAACACCAACTACGCCCAAGAGAAACAGCAGTTCCACACGCAGAAACTTCCTCCTGATGAAGAAATAAACAGCCACTTAATGAGTAAAATAAAAGTGAAGGAAACGTGGCTCTCACTGTGTCAGAGAGTCTGCTGGTATCTATAGATGATGTATGAGAACGGAAACAATTAGATCTTAAAGCAGCTTTCACATTTCTACACTAAACAAACACCTCTCAGAGGATGTGGGGCGGTGACGATGAAAATGCAACAGAATTCACCAAAAACCAGCAGGCGGTTCTTTGTCAGCAACGGAAGAAGCTTATGTTAAATACTGATGCTGTTTGATTATTTTTTCAATAATTAAGAGTTCAGGAGTTCAACACATTTTCCCTCGTTTGATTAAGTGTCGTTAAAAAGGTCGTCTGATTGGTGGAAACTCTGCGGTAAGACCTCGTTTGGGGAAAAAAAACAGGATGTCTCTGCTCTTTTCTTCCATATGTAAAGTTTTATGGATATTTTTCTAATGTCTGAGCCCTTAGATTAAATGTGGCCACACACACAAGAAGCCCTTAAAGTTCAGTTCAACTCAAGTTCTTCTGCAAGAATCTGAGTTTCATATAATCACTGGGGAATATGAGCATCACCACGCTGGTTATACTTCTGTATTTATTCCTTAAATATCCTGGAGTTTTATTCCATTTTAGGAAAGGCTGCAAATCAATGAGCTCTCCTTTTTCCTGATAATGTATCTGCGTAACTTTTGGACCCAAGTGATGAAGTTTCTTGATGTGTCAGGTGTTTGATTTTCTGGATTACCATGTCGTTGTTTTATCTGTCAACTGCTTCTCAGTCAAACTTCTTCCAACTATACAATATAACAATACAAACTCTTATATTGATGAAATAAAAATGAAGATTTTATACAAACTGTACATCCACATTTACACATAATTGAAATATAAACCGAGCAGAGACACTCAGCTGCTTCATCAGAATTTAATCTTTGTTTTTAATCCGCTTTGTTTTTTGGGCTGAAGTGGAGATTCACACACCAAAATAAAGACATGTTGTGAATACACTGATGAGTCTGTAACCTCTCATCGTTACATGAAGGACGGGAGCTGCCGTCTCTGCCCTGAATCTGCTCTCAGCAGCGTAATCCATCACCGGGGGGCCGCCGGGGGCCCGTCTGAGTCCCCTTGTTCTCGCTCTATTGAGAGCCAGTGAAGGCGAGCTGACAGAGAGGATAGCTGAGCGCCACTCACCTGCAGCCACAGCCAACCTCGCAGCTCACACACACACACACACACACACTCCCTCCCATTCATTCAGTCATTCGGCTGCCAGGAAACCCAAACACACCTGTGCAGCCGGCCCCCGCCCAGATCGGAGCAGTCGGGACAAGTGCCGTCAAGGATCCACAAAGATGGCTGCATTCCTCGGCACACCGCAGGCGCAGTCAGGCCATCGATCACGGGACGTTCGCACAAACACGTTACATCATTAAGACATCATTACGGTCACATCACACAGCGCCGAATCTCCGCGGCGGAGACGGTTCACTGACCACAACAGCACTTCTGAGGAGGAGGGAATGTGACGCTCTGAAATTATGAAAAGCTTTTGACGATTTTATGAATCACTCATGAGCCGTCATAAAATTAGAGGTCGCTCAGATTTTTAATGAATCTAATTTGTGTCATACCTGCACACTAAAACTAGTAGAGAACTTTTTTAAGAAAATTCTTCTCTCT
>JBAJHX010000115.1:3514842-3556304 GCA_037176925.1 Amniataba percoides
GTGTGTGTGTGTGTGTGTTTGTTGGGAGGAAGGGGGAGTGTGTGTGGTACGAATCAGGGCAAAATAATAACTGCTAATTGGCCTGAGGCTCTGTTTCGCCTCCCGTTACCACAGAGCCAGGACACACACAAGACACCTGCAGAGGAGTCCTGTTAACACCAGAATGTGTGTGTGTGTGTGTCGTAACAAAGTGATAAAAAAGAGAAGGTCACACCACAAAAGGAGAAACCCCTCGAGAGTCGGGCGGCGCAGAAGAAAAGCAGGCGGAAGCGGAGCAGCAGAGGGAGGCTGAAGAGACGACAGGATAGAAATTTCTGGAAGTGGGGGAAAAAAAGTGTTTCCTCTCCACCTGAGCACCGAGCACGTGCTGCCTCACCTGTTCTCCTGATTGGCCGCCTGCTGCTGCTGCTGGTTCTCCCGAGGCTTTGGCGCCACAGCTCGCGTTGGTGACCCCGTCGCTGCATCAGCGAGGGGATGGAGGGAGCGGAGAGCTACGAGGGAGCTGCTACTATTGGGAGTTAGAGAGGGAGCAAAGGAGGTCAGCGAGGGGAGGTCGGGGCCGGGCTGAGCGGAGGAGGAGGACTCTTGTATGGCACCGGGATCGCTCCCGAAGGAGGGCAACAGGAGCTCGTCGAAGGCAGGTGTCAGCGTCCCCTCGGAGTGGGAGCGTTGTAACACCTTCACTTCAGGGCATTTCGAGAACACGCTGCCTAACAAGACTTCCGCGCCTCCTTCTGTGAGCCTCCTCGGATTACAGCTCGTGTATCCTGCAGGGAGTGAACCAAAGTCATCCCCTGTCGTAAAACTTGGCTCAAGAGCTGCCATCTTGTCCTCGTCAGATCTGTCAGTTTGGCTGATTTCTTTTGGCTTCCACGCATCGCTGGATTGTTCTCCGTCAGCCGTCGTCTGGATCTCGCTCAGCTCGCCGCAGAGCGTCTCGTTCGCCGAGTGGAGCGTCTCGTTCGTCTCTGAGCAGCATGTGGAGGACGGGTGGGACTCGCAGGTTTGGTAACCTTGCGAGTCGGCGCTGACGTAAAGGCTTTGGAGGAAGCTGCCGGCGCTCTGATCGGACGCCCGTGTGTTCAACAGCATGTCGTCAAAGCTTTGTCCAGAGCTGTTCACGATGTGACTGGTGCTGAGGAAATCACCGAAAAGCTCGAAGGGTACAGGAGAACTCCGGGTTGCTTCCTGTCCTCCGAAAGAAGCGCTCTCGACAGGCGAGTCTATCGAACTCTGCTTCACATCGGGGGAGGAGGTTGTGATGTATAATAACAGGTGTGTGGAGCAGAGTTCATCATCTGGAGCCTTGGAAGTCATCAAATCTGTGGTGTTACTTACAGCTACGGAGGGATCATGTGACACTTCCCATCCGTTTAATTCGTCTGCAGCTTTCTCTCCAGTTTCACTGTCAGACTGTGAAGAAACGTTTGATTTTGGTTGCAGCTCTGAGACTTCTGGTGTTCGAGGATCAGCACCTTCACTTCCTGTTTCTCTGGCAGTGATCACAGGCTCGGGGGACTGCAGTGACCCCTCCAAACCGTTTCCATCCACCTTTTCATCACCGTCACTCTGCTGAATGATGGTGTCCTGGCCTACTTCAACTAAGGACAGATCATTTGACCTGTCAGTAATGTCATCTTCAGACTCGCAGGGCTGTGAATCTTTCACCACAGCTGAGTCAGAGGATTTCTCAGAGCCAAAGTTTTGCACATCGGCTTCCTCGGAGGACGACGCAGAGAGCTTGTCCGAATAAGAGGAGAGACAGGAGGTGAAATCCTCTTCTGCAGAACTGCCGAGACCCGAAGATCCAGGATCAGGAGAGCTGCTGTCGTGCTTCACAGACGAGGCGTGACAGGGGGCTTGTTGCATATTAGTGTTGGTTAAATCATTGGTGTTAGTAGTACTGTTAGCTTGAATACTTTCAGTGCAAGGAGGCGGTGTTGGTGAGTCAGCGGGAGCATTTAAAGTCGTGCTGTCACTCTCAAAGCTCGTGTGCTCCGGGATTGTCTCAAGAAACTGTGCAAACGAGTCAAAGTGATGCGTGTTTGTCACCTGGCCGGTGGTTTCGTGTGCTTTGAATATAAAGTCTGGCTGATGATGTAGTGTGTCATTCACATTTGTGTTTTGATCAGCACCTACTGTGGGAAGTAATGCTCCTTTATTATTGCAGCGTTCCAGTGGATGGTCACTGGGTGTGTTTTGCTGTGTTTTGCAATCTGCGGTCGGGTCCTCGGGAGAATGCAGCCTGCCAGCTGCAAACGCTTCAAAGGATTCGTCCCACTCTGAATCCGGCTCCAGCTCCCCGGCAGACATAAAAGGGTTGGACGACTTCTTTCTTAAAGGTTTCTTCCCTTCCGTGGGAGCTGGAGGAAGAGGTCGCTTCTCAGCTTTGGCCATCACTTTGCTATTTGCATCTGTACCGGTGATGGAGTCGTCTTTGGTGGGGTTGTCGTGAGTGAGGGCGGGGTTAGGGTTACTCGGAAAGAGCTGCAATATGGGGGGTCGGGAGCTGGAGAGATAAGGCAAAGGAGGCAGCGAGGGATTTAGGTGCTGAGCGGTTAGCATGTCTTCATAGAAAGGGTTGTGCTGGAGGAGAGAGAAGAAAGGGTTGCAGGGGGAGGTGAGAGGTGAGGTGCTCTGTGAGTGGCTGAAGGGGTTAGTGTGATGCAGTGGAGAAACCAGAGAGGCAGGAACTACAGGGGGGCCCGACGGGTGGAGATTAGGTGGGTGGGGGTCAGTGCTGGGCTCTAGTTTAGGTGACACCACCAGGCTGTGAAAGGAAGGGCACACGGTCCTCTTGATTAGTGAGGATTGTTCACACAGCTGAACTACAGTCCTGCATCTTAACCACACATTTATACAGACCAGCTTGTGAATAATTTATTATTAAGCAATTTATTCAAACTCTACAGTCCTTTTTATTCCTTTAAATCTTGTTTCAATAACACAGGTGGTCTTTATTGTTGCTTCATTGCCCTTAAAACACATTAAAACCTGCAGCAACTGAATCTTTTGGCCACTTGGGGGCAGCGCAACAACCTTTCATAAAGAGTCATGAGCATTACAGTCCAGTATTTACTCTTATTTTAGCTCTGTTTTTGGTCTCTACCAACAACTAAATGCTATCCAAGCTCGTCACTTATGTTGTCTGTCAGCTTTTTGGTGCTGGATCGGTGGTGTATGTTGAGCTTTTTCACTAAAAATAGCTGCCTGCTGCGGTGAGACATCTTTAATGACTTGCAGCCAAGAAAATACTAAATAAAATAGACTCTGTAGAGCTGATGGAAACTGCAAAGTCAGGTAGTAACATGCTGTCCTTCACTACTAGCGACTGCTAATATATATTATTGATTAGTGCAGCTTTAAAGCTCTTACAAGATATTGAAAATGTTTGATTTTGGCAGGCACTGGAGGTATCAGACAAATTAGCTGAAACTCAGATTAAATCTTTATGTTAGAATAACATTTTTAATAAATCCCATGAAAAATAGCGGACTTGCTTGTGCTTTCGCTGGCCTATGATGTAATATTTTGCAAGAAAAAGTTGATGCAGCCGGGCGTAGTGATTACTTCGTGCTTCCGGTGCCAACTTGGCACTTTTCCCCAAGGATCTAAAAGGAGTGTGTGTAGGCTGTGAAAATGTATAGTTACAGAGCTGGCAGAAAGGTATTGAGTGTACTATGATCCAGAATAGCTGACCTCGCTTCAATCAGCAGGTGCTTATCAGTCCAATATCCTGTTTAAGTCCAGCGTATAGAAATGTTACGATGCTGTGCTTGTTTTTATTTTTGGTTTCTGGTGAAGTAAGTTGAAAAATAAAAATAAAAAAGTAGCTGTTCAAAAGGGTCTTGTAGACATGAATTTCCTGAGAGATTAATTTTATATAAGACTCCAGAACGAACTGCAGGAGAAATGCACACAATACAACAGCGAGCAGCACAAGAGAAAGTACAGTGCAGCAGGTGACACCTCCAAAATAAATTACCCACTTAAGAATGTGCTAGTGTGAGAAGTGGAAATAAAATTAGATGGGGGGGTGTTTCTTCACTCCCACATCCCTGCACACACACATTACAAATACCACACACACACATTACCAATTCTACACAGACAAAAAAACAGTCTGAGAACATGAATTGTTCCGGCTCACATCATCATCTTTGCAGTGATGATTGTTACTGAAACATATCACAGTGTGTGCACAAGGCTTCGGTTTGATGGAGCTAATTCCACCAGAGCAGCAACCCCACCCCTCCTCCACCCCTCCTCCACCACCTCCTCCTCCATCTGCATTGCAGATACCTGCTGTAACAAGAGACTGAGACCAGGAGCTGAGGAGGGACGCGAACAAAGCTGGAAGCAACTTCTAGAGGCCCCGCCGGTAAACAGGAAGTAAAGAGCCACTCTGATAACTGCTGAAAAGAAAGCCACTTCTCTGATTAGATTAAATTAAATTTAACCCTCTTATAACTGGGTACATTTTAAGTGTACACTCCAGTTACACAACAGACATTTCTTTACCTCTTAAACCTCCAAAAAGTGAGCAGTAAAATAAGGAAATACAACCACCTCACACTAAATAATGCCCTTTAAAGGAATAGTTCAACATTTTGGACGTATCTCTGAGAGTGAGATGAGACGATCAATACCTGCCTCGTGTTGAGTAACTATATCTAAAGCCAGGAGACGATAAGCTTGGCTTAAAGTCTAGACAACATCCACCCAGACTCTGTCCAAAGCTCAGAAATACACCCACCAGCTGCTGACTCATTAATATGTTTCATTTTATTCGTTTAATCACCCACAAACATGAGTATTTGTGGATTTAAGGGGAACTGAGTGCTTTAATTATTTCTTTGTGGGCGACACATGTGACCACCAGCTCGTGCTGTGGCAGGAGACGCTGCACAGAGGCGCTGAGTGATCAGATAAATCCCCTTTAAAACATACTACATACTGTCTGTTTTTTTATTTACTATGTTTGGAGGTGTATATTTTAACTTTTGGGAGAGTCCACTAGCTGTTTTTCCTGACATCTAGTCTTTATATTAAGCTACTAAACTCTCAGAATCAAAGCAAATGATGAGATTTGTTTGGTTGAATTCTTATCAAGAGTGTGTTAGTGAGGTGATGTAGTCATATTCATTATAATTTATGAGGCTCTAAAGTTCACTGAATTAAGATTATTTGAAATTTTATAAAGTTTGCTTAAACACAGATTTTCTGAACCTTTTAAAAATGAACATAAACAAAAAGAAAGACAATTTTGAGCTCTTTGTCCTAATTTCTTTGTGAATACTTCAGTTTTCTGCTGCTAAAATATCAGCCTATATTGAAAAAAAACACTTTTGTGCCTTTGTTTTTTTTTTTAACCAATAAACCAAACTGTAAAGGCCACATGCATTAAGACACCTCAGTCTGTGACTTCTGATGTAATGTAACCTGAACAGCACAGGTACGAACTCTCTCTGACCTTCTTCCATATTCATACTGAGATGATAATTCGCCGTCTGCTTGATGTGACAAACGAACCCGTCGGTGTGTGATTAGCCTCCTCTGTGATCGCAGTGTGTATCTCACCTGGGTTTGCTGTGCGAGTCCTTTGATCCAAACCACCCCTTGTGTTTCTCCTCGGCGGCGGCGGGGGCCTGTTCAGACTCATCCTTGGACTGACTCTGCCCTTTCCCCGCAGACTCGCTCCTCCCGTGGGAGAACAAATTCCTCCTCTGCTTTTTCCCCTGGCTTTCCAACTCCGACACCACGGAGCAGGAGGCGGCCTTCGGGAGGACGGCCTGCTCCTCCTCGCTCAGCATGGGGCCGCTCTGCTCCAGGGCCGCCGCGATGGCCGCCTTCTCCTCCTCGCCGGGCTTGTCGAAAGACCAGCGGCGCCCATCTCCGACGGGGCCCGTGGGGAGGTCTGCGGACGGCCGCGGGCTGAGGTTCTGCAGAGACATGGAGAGAGGCAAAGACTTCTGCAGCAGTCCCAGGCCTAAAGAACCTGCGGGTTTCCCTGAGCCTGGGTCTTCGGGCTGGACGCTGTAGGCATGGCTTCCGTTGACGCACACGGTGGGCTGAGGCACTGCGATGGTGATCTCGCCGGCCTCGTCACCGAACTCACATTTGAGAGAGGACGACTTGGGCGACGTGTTTGCCGTGTGCTCTGCGAAAACAATTCGGCAGGAGAGAGACGAGAGGAAATGGATTCATGTTATTAATGATGATCACCTGCAGGCAAAGCTGTAATAACGACAGAAAACAGATTAATTCAGCACTGTTTGATCACTAAATCTTTTCTAGTAAAATGTGAACTGTTGCTCTGTGCTTCTCCTATCAGGTGATTTAACAAAGCAGATGTCACTCAGGGGAGCGCACGCCTCCATTAAGTCTGTAAAACTGTCAAAATAAAGCTATTCTACTTGAATTTCCACTTGATGTTGATTAATTCTTTTCTTGTTTCACAACAGGAGAAACACCCTTTTAATGACTTTAAAGTCTAAAGCCCTTTCAGTATGTCGGCTGATAACTGAGATGGTGCAATGGTGACAATATTTGCAATCATTTCCTCTTTTTTGATATTTTATGATGTTTAGTATTAAAATCTTCTTGTTAAAAATCTTCATAATAATTTATTTACATTAAGAACTATGAACCACAACATCTCAATGAGTATTTCCTCATTTATAATCAGTATAATCATACATGATCATACATACAATAACACTCTCTACATACTACATGATGCTCAGACTGTTGGTTTGCCTCGTCATCAGCGAAGTGCTCATTAAACTCATCACACATACTCTTCCCTATTCTGAGCCTGGTAGTTTAACATGTGTGAGAAATACACTTATTGGCTTTCTTTCTCAGGGTTAGATGTGAAGATAGACACCACTCTCAGCTAAATCGAGCTAACCAGCTGCTGGCTGTAGCTTCGTATTTACCAAACAGATGTGAAACCAGCATCGATCTTTTCATCTAACTCTTAACCAAATAAGTACACTTTCCAAATAAATTTATGTTGTGCAATTAATCTAGAACTTAGATAAGATCATTAAATAAAGAGTACATGTGGCACCTTTCTGTTTCATGCTCACAACTCTTGCAGCACGTATGAGCAAAAAAGTTTTAGTTTCATACACTGACTCATTCAATAAGTGCACTGGCAGCTGGTGGCGAGGGTTTTGGGGAAGTGGTTTATTTAGAAGTATTAACATAGACTTCACACAAACACCCTGACACTCACACTTTCCTCCTAATTATATAAAAGAAATGTATGGCGGTGGTAGCAGGTTAGTTCAGGGCTGAAACAATTAGTGGTTTAATCAGGAGTTACTCTGATAGTGGAAAAACATCCTTTGGCTTTTCTTTGTCATATATCATCAAAAACTAGATTTGGATTGGTTTTAGATTACTGGTCAAACAAAACCAAGATGTCGCCCTGGATTCTAGGAAGTTTCTTCACTATTATTTAGCATTTTTATAGAATAAGGACTAATTAAAACCTGATTTTTTGCAGCCCTAAGTTGGTTGTTTGGGGATTTTTTTTGGTGTAAAAGGTTGCAAAGCTGTCTCACACGAGGGAAACCTGAACCTGAGCACGTCGACTGGAAAGAAAAGGATGAATAAAACTGAAATCTGATGTTGCCTTAAATGTGAGCGACAACACCACCTCCTCCTTCCTGCTCCCTCTCACCTGGGCTGTTATCGACTGTCAGGTTGCTGCTGTTGCTGGGCGAGTTGGAGAGGTCGGACACCACCACGCTGATGCCGGCGGTGGGACTGAGGCTCCCGCCCCGAGACGACGACTCGCTGCTCTCCGAGCCGAGCGATGTGCTGGATCGAGTGTCCGAAGACTTCCTCAGCTTCCCTCGCAGGAAGAAGGTCCTCATCTTGCTCCGCCGGGCCTCGCCGCCCTCATCGTCCTCGTAGTCCTCCTCCCCGCCTCCGTCGCTAGGCAACCGCTGCCGCATCCGGTACAGGGACCCGTAACCGCCCGGCAGCACGGCCGACGAGGAGTCCTCATCGCTGGATCTCCTCTTCCCCCTGATGCGCTCTTTCAGCTTGCCGAACGTGGAGGCGCTCTTGTCCTTCATGACGAGGTCGTACATGCTCGCCGTCAGGTTGTTTCGGGTGAACAGGATGGTGACTTGAATGTCGCCTCGCTCCTTCTCCTTCTTCCCCGTCTTGGAGTTGAGCCTGAACCACCTGAAACACAAATGAGATAAATGAGATCAACAGACTCTCACTGTGGATCGTTCAGCTGTGAATCAATTAGTCGTCTGAGCAATTAGGCTGCCTGACAGAAATTTAATCAGCAGCAATTCCTATAATCAGTCATTTATTAAGCACACATGCAGAACATTTGTGGCTCCGGCTTCTCAAATATGACGTGATCTCTGTTTCATATCAGTATAAATTTAATGTTTGCCTTATAAACTCGTCACATTGGACTTTGTGGTCAACCAGTTAATGAAAATCTGAATATCTGAATTGGGCGTCTGTGCAAAGATCCTGGAGTTTTGGTTAAGTTTCTTTAGGCCGCTCATGTTAATTGGTGTTAGAAAACTATGACTCCAAAGCTCAAATTTGGCAAGAAACATCCAGTCAGCACACTTTAAATTCTGCTACCTGCGTCATTAATGGTGGGAGAAAGCTTGCAATGGCTGCTGAGAAAACTTAAAAGCCCAATCTGCAGCTCAAAATAATTCAGATTTGAATTCTGGGCCAGTTGTGGATTAATTTGGCCTTTTAAACTCACAAGAGTCGCAGCAGAGAACCGTGGGTATTGTAGTATTTATTACTTGCCAAACGTCAAAACAAAGCTAAAATAGTAAGAGAAGGTGACCACAACATAAACTTTAAATTACTCTAGAGAGTTGAGCTTAAGCAAGGTTGATAATAGTTAGAATAATGACGATACAGAATGGGAAAAAAACAAAACTTTATGATGACAAAATGGACTGACACGTTACAGTTGTCAGATTAAAACTGGTTAAATAATAAAAAACAAGCATTATTTAGGAATCAGTGCATGAAACTGCAATTGCACACACTTTTTTAACGCTTCAAATTACAAACACACACAGGATTTCATTATAAGGTGACAAATCACCTCCACAAAACATGTTTTTTTGTGTCTGTTAATTAGCAAGGAGTGAGGCCGTGTAGTAATGTGAATGACTGTATTGTTATTATGAATGAGGTTAATCTGTCCCCACACAGGGTGAGAGTGTCTCTTGCTGTCTGTGTCCTACTAATCCCACAAGACATCCCACAATGCCTTGGGGGGCCTCTTGTTTTTGTCATCAGACCCGGCGAGCAAGAACAATGGAGCAAACACAATGCTCATTTCTGATTTAACACAGAGCGCCTTGCATAAATATGGCAGCTGCAAAAAAAACACAAAAAACAGGTCGTAAATTCCTCCTCTGGACGGGAACGGAGGAGCAGTTCTTAGAAACGCAGCAGGTGGGTGTACCAGCGCCAACAAGTTCACCACTTTGCTGTGACTCATGGGAAAGTCTCATCTGTTTAAAAACATAACATGACTGAGAAAAAAAATCCCCCCATGTGTTTGTGACACTCGGCGCTGCCAAAGGGAAGTCATCTTACACAGGGAGGAGGACCGAAAACCAGGCCTGAAACCAAGACCTGCTTTTATTTTTTCACTTCCTGTGCTGCCGAGCTATTTTCACCTCACACCTCAACCACGGTGTCTTTCTCTATTGTTCACATACAAACCTACATAAGATCCTGAATGACTAATAGCAGCCCAGATTTTACAATAATTCAACAACGCTTTTGTAAGAAATGTCATAAAAGCAATATGAAGAACTTTGCATGACTTTATATGACGTTGTCTTGGCGTTTATTCTGCAATCATATTAGCAGAAAACGATTAATAGTTCATTTAAAACACAAAACACATGAGGAAACTCCAAAAAACTTCATTTACGCTGCAGGAGATCCAGCTAAACTGCAAATAATGTGCAACTACAGACAGACAACCACCTAAAACTCAACTGAATGCAATTATATGTAGAAAATTTTGTAATAATTTTCAAAACATCCTGTTTTACAACTCATATAAAACAGGATGTCAAAGGCGTTGGAGGTAAAGTCACTTCACAAACATATAAAATGCTCCAGTCTGCTGACTAAACAAGAAAATCCGAAGACGCCATGCCACGGAAATCAAACGTACGACTGAGGAAAGACGCAAAAACTGAGGTTTGAACATCAAACGACGAGACATGAAAGCTGCAACGTGAAAGAAAACAGAAGCCGAGACAAACCCGCTGCTGTCAGATCTGAGAAGGGAAACTCACACGTTTTTCTGCACAGCTATCTTAGAAACCAGAGAGCGTTTTATTTCCCCTCCACAAGATTTCCTTCTTTTCTTGTCATCTGTAAACCTCCAGTATGACAGTGCAGAAAGTCAGCCAGGCAGAAAATTAACACGGTTCACAACCCAAACATGTCTAAATAAAGGCTTTGTTCACTGAACCATGCAGTCAGTGTTATCATCAGAGCGTAAAAACTGTGGACAAACACAAGAAAATAAAAATCTTTTTAAAAAACTCAAAGTTAAGCAAACCTTTTTACCTTGACTGTTGTTCTGCACACAAAAACAACCCCAACTGCTGCAGCATGCTAGCAAGCCAACGTTAAGATGTTATCATTAGCGTGTTAGCATGCTAGGTTGAAGTTTGAAAGAGTGTGCTTACACATGACAAACAATAATTGTCAAACAAAGACTTGTGTAAACTTTACAGCTAGTTAAGCATCATTATTTAGAACAACTTAAATTCAGAATTATAACACTTTAAGAACACATTAAAATATGATTTTGATTTCAAAGATTTCCCTGTTAGCTAAACATACATGCTAATGACGCAAGTTAGCTCGGTAACATGCTATTGTTGGTATATTCAATTTGATTGATTATGCTGCATAAAATTGTGTTTGAGCAAATTGAAAAACTATTTATTAGTGCCACTGGCTAAAAAAAAGCAATAACCAAAGTAATTAAGAGCAATCCTGTAGGAATAATGAAGTGCAACTTATGAGTTGATCATTTTCTCAATTAATAAATTACTTGTTTGGTCCACAAAATGTCAGAAAGATGATGTTATATGAAAATTATAAGCGCAGTTTCCAAAAAGTCTTAATCGATGTCCTCAGACCCAAAAACATTCAGCTTACTGTCATGAAGGACCAAAGAAATCAAGAAATATTCACATTTGAGAGGCTGAAATGAAAGACTTGTGCTTAAAGAATTATTAAACTATGTTAAGATATTTTACAACATAGATGATAAACAAACAGCACAGACAGGCTGCTTAATACAAGAGATATTTTGAACTGTGGTGACAAATCGATACATTGATTGATGATCGAATAATAAATAATAATAATTATAAAGTCATCTTAACCCGGCGCCCTTATTTCCAGCTCCTGTTTTGGCTCGAACATGAGGCAGTTTGATTACACAGGAAAAGAGACAGGAAAGTTTTAGCTCTGGCAAAAACACTGGCGTAATTGTAGGCTGCAGGAAGATAAAAAAACAGGTTGTTATGTAATCATCATCATCATCCTGACCTCAAGTTCGGCCCTGAAAAGACGGTAACACCCGAGAGGAATGCCAGTGAAAACAATTAGCAAACCTCCCGGTACGTCTGAGAATCACAAAGAACAAGCAGAGCAGAAGAGAGAGGAACGTTGCTGCTTTTTTTAGCCCTGCAAGAACAACAAACATCATCATTATTATTATTTCTCATTAATGACAATAGAAATGTGCCACATGAGCGCACGTGGGGAATGTTTTGATCGAAACAAGCGACACTCCCATGAACATGCTCGAACTGTGGGATTAAGTTTTGCATAAAAATCTACTTGACAGAAGCTGAATTACTCTAATCCGGATTTTTTTTTTTTTTTTTTTAAACTTTGGAGCATTTCATTGAATTAAATCCTGTTACCGGATTATCAAGCCGCCTTGTAAACAAAGCAAATTCCTGAGCTCTGAAACACGAAACACAGTCCGAGAAAAAACACAAAGATTCTTGAGTTGTCTCTCTCTTTCTCTCTCGAGCGTCTACAATTGTACATCAGGGCTGCACACCTTTAAAAAATGCCTGTGAGGTGTGGGCTCGAGTTTCACGTCGATGCTCCAACAATAGTATCAGCCCTCCTCCTCCCGATTTGGCAGCCAACTCCCCGTGGCCGAGGCGGGGTTCGCATTCAAAACACAGCTCATACGTAAGAGTTTTCTTTTGCAAACCTGCAGCGACTAAACCACAGTCATCCTCGTCGAGCATGCATGGGTTGTAATTCAGAGCGCTATTTATGCAGGGTGTCTTACAGGCCTCTATTTTTTGCTTTTTGAGAAAATCAGGAAGCAGAAACTTGCACATTTTTCCTTTTATCTCCATGTGTGTTGTTAGATTTTGTAGCCCCACATTGCACTGACTAAAAACATTTACAAAAGTTATTTTCATGCACAAACTGTCTTCTGTTTTCAATGCAAGGAAAGTTACAGGTCTGTTTACGAAATATGCACCTGTTCTTGTGCGTCATTTGACAAGAACAAATGTATAAAAGCAAGTAAACGGACATGAGGCCTAAAAACAGAAACTGCAACACAGACAAAAAAAAAACTAGCGGCCTACATTTTGAAGCCCACGTCTGTTACAGAAGAGGACCCAGTTTCCCTGAAGCATCTTCCCACACAGACGCCTGTACAGTACAGGCCACTGTGCTAATATTGTGGAGCGTTTTGGACTATAAACAACCACCGAAAAGCTTATGAGCATCTCAGCTCTGCCTGTTTTTTTTTTTTGTTTTTTTTATTGTGTAAGGCTGCATGGATTTCATTTTTCTTTGCACAAACAGTCCCATTCCCGAGCTGCAGACCATAACTGCACTATCTGCTTCCCCCTTCTTGCAAAAACAGGAAATCACAACACTCCACCCAAATCCCAGCATGACACCACCGCCTCATCCCTCCCCCGACCCGCCGAGGGAGCAGATAGGAAAATCTTCTCTTCTCAGGAGCATGCCGTCTTATTCTAGGAAGCACCCTCCGAGGCTGAAATTACAAGACAAGTAGGCTATCAACCTGTTTTATCCGGCTTGTTCTCGGCCTCTGCGGGGCCTACGAGCCCGGCTGGTATCGGAGCCAGACAGAAGAGACTGTGAAATAAAACTGTTGCCGAGGGCACGAGATCTGTGTGGACGTAACGGTGTACTCGCTTCAACAAATATGTTGGTATTTAAGGTCACAGAGCTCCGAGACTTCTTCATTTTTTCTCCACAAGTTGTTTGTGAGGCTCGAGGTTCCCTACGGGGGCCAAAAGATGTCACATTAAAAAACAAAACAAAATACACACACGCTTTGAGCTAAATGCTAAGACCATCTTAGCTTAACTTGTTTGTAATTAGCATTTAAGTTCAACTTAAACTGATGAGAATATTATTAGTTTTGCAGATATCTGATCACAAATCCAAGAATTAGACTACTGTAAAAAGAGAAGTTAATCGTTAACTCCTTTTCCAACATCAAACACTGACTTTCATTTGAACTTCCAGTTGATCAAACCACCACCACATCCTGTCCCACTGATACACAAGTTAAGGTTGAACAATTCATCAAAATTGCAAAATGATTGAGTGAAATCCTGGAATTTTTTAATAATGTGGCACAATATACCATTATAAATGAAGCCTGGTGGTGTCACAGAGACGTCCCGGCCTACAAGCAATTATTCTCCAGACGTAAACGAACATCTGAGTTTCTACTGAAATTGCATCTCATGTTGCATAATTGCATATCAGTCAGACCAAATACAAGTTAACAGGTGAAGGTTTGCTGTTTTATCAACCTAAATTAAGAGTGCCTCATCTCAATAAATACAAAATATGATTCTGGTGGGAATTATCTGTCAGATTACAAATTATAACCTGTATTATATAACTGCAGCAGGTCCAATTTTAATCCAAAGAAATTGGGACTTAAACATTAGAGCTTTAATAATCATAAAATGATGTTATGATTTTTCAGGATTATCATTCACCGTCACTAAATAAAACATGCTGAGTCAGCAAAAACAGCCACGTGGCAAAAACTTGGATCCGTCATGAGACACTCGATGAGATTACGGGCTTGTGGTGTTGCTTAGAGAGGATGTGAGGTCTGCAAGTGGAGCTACTTCATTTAAACGACCAAGTGAACACTTCCTGTTGCGTCCCTTTCGGCGATCCGAGCCAGCAAACCCTCCAGGAGCACTGTGGGTAACGTCGGTAATGTGGTCTGCCTCGTCAGCAGAAGTCGCAGACGGGCCAGCGGACCCGGACCACATTCCACATCTGGATGAGATGAGCTGTAACCTCAACACCAACTTCCCTCCCTGCACACTCACACAGCAGAGCATTGTATCTCACAACCACACCTCCTCAGCCCACAGGAGGGATCACACAGAGAAAAAACAAGGAAATTATGCTTTTATTGTGAAAAATAATGTCACAGCTCACATTGAGGGGACAAAAAAAACACCACAGACTAAATTTTGGTGATAATATTAGTGACAAATAATACAAATAAAAGTATTTTAGTCATCATTTGTGCTGTTTTTGCTGTTCGTTTTGTTAAAATGAACTTAGTTTTTGCTTTTTCTCTTGACGTCACCAAATAATCACGTACTTGAGACGACAAATGGATGTAAGAAAAATGCTCACAATCACGGTGAGCTTCTTGCACTAAGATCATGACAAAAATTAATTTCAAAATCTGCATATTCTTTCCAAAAATGAAAGAAATGATCTTCTTAATTAATGATGTGCTGTTGAAAAGCCACTGAAGCAGGACCGATCCTCGAGGTTGTTTACCGAAGTATCAAGCAACAGTAAAAAGTGTCATTAATGAAAAAGTAGATCACCATAAATCAGAAGCAGATACAAACACAAGTTTCAAATGTTGTAACTGTGCTGTTTTCTTTCCAAAAGGCCATCGCGTGTAAAGTTCAAGGCCGGCGTCTCCACCTCCACAACACTCTGGTTAACTCTCAGTCCAGAAGCAGCACAGGCTTTCTATGTGAGCTGACTTAATCCTTTAATTACTGTGTGTGTACCGCCTTCAGGAGATTTATGTACAACAACCTCGTGCTAAATCTCTCCACTCACAACTAACCGTTTCAGAAAAATGATAATCTTTAAAGTGATATCACTCTCACAGAAACTGTTCAATTCATCACTGATGATGAGTGGCAACCAAAAATGTATTCACAGATCTAATCTCTCAGGTCTCATTAATCTCTCCATTGCATGCAGATTAACCAGCCTATTTAATAAAAAGTCCTGCATCTTAAAACAGTAGACGTTTATATTTTTGGACATTAGGGACTTAGTAAGGCAGTATAAACAATTACAGCTCCTCTTTTAGTTTGAACATTTATTTTGAAGCCTCTTTTATATACTGACAATCAGGGTTCTGAGATTATTATTCACTTAGATAAAAGAAAACATATAAAGTTAAAGGATTAAAAAGTGAACATGGTTTCAAAACAGAAGGTATTATGCAAAGTGTGAATGTGCTTCTTCCTGTTTTGGACAGAAAAAAGGGGCTGAAGCTTTGTTTTCCGATACGCTCGGGCAGTATTACACCTGTGGCTACCAGGGCGTAACGTGAATATGTTGTTATGTTTGTTTCTGAGGATGCAAACATGACATCCTTCTCAAAATCCAGGAGTCATAGCTTCATGCGATTTAGAGAAAACTGGGGTAAACAAACAAGATGAGAAAGTTTTGAAAAGTTAAAACAGAGCTGAATGTTTTTGGCTCGCTGTGCCTTGACTGTATGTGGGACTTTTACTCTCTTTTTCTCACATATACTTTCCTCTTTCACCCAGATGTGTTCTCAGATACCAAAATCTGGCACCTGCTGAGCCAACATGAACTTGGTAACACCATGTAATTGTGTCTGTGCCCCTAAAAGTACAGAGTTCGGCACCCGTCCCTCATAGTGATGCTCTTCTCTTTGCGTTGGCTAATTGCCTGAGCTGAACTGCACCGGCAGGAACTGAAGACTGAAGACGATGGAGGCTGCCGTCACAGTGACCTAGATCTGAAAACAGCTCTTGCTTTTCCTTGTGTGCTATTAACACTGATAAAAAGAGTTTTACCTAAACCACAGCGATCTTTTAGCGCGTCTTCTTGTTTTTTGTACCTCCATGTTGAGGCTGATGGGAAATGTTACGATGCAGCTACATTCTGCATAAAGACAGCAGCAGTATGAGTAAAATGTAGGCTGCTGTACATCCTGCCAGCTACACAATGTGTGTTTTACCGGCGTTAATCTGGTAAATCTGCACAACCAGCTGACGCACTTTTATATCATCCAGGATGACTTGCCGGGTCGCGGCGTTACGTAACTTCTGCCGTCCATTAGACCATATAGTCTCTCTCTGCAGTGCTGGAAGTCTGTCGGCTCTTAGCAGAGGATTTTCTGGATGTACATCACACACACACACTCACACACACCGTCTTTCTGCCTCTCTCAGCAGATGGAGGTTCAGTTCTTGGGACTGCCTCGGTAACACTCAGGTCTGAAACAACATCAGAGCTTCTGCCTCCCACAGATACATAACATGATGGGGGGTGTGAAACTGAGACAGCAACGGAGAGCTGTGCAAAGTGTGTTTGCTCAAAAAAAAAATCTAACATATAAATCATAATGTCAGCAGTGCAAGCTCCACCTGACTAACACCACGAAGACTCCCTGATCTGCAGAAAAAAAACAAGACCTGAATTTTTTAATGACTCTCTCGGGAGGCAAATTGATTATTAAAGTAAAAATGTGTACAACAAGCTCAACATCCAGCAAAAGCTATTTAAATTACTTCTTAAAAACACAGGTTGTTTGCTGGTTTTTGCTTCACGGTGTCTCGATCTGGCAGTGTGTTTTTTTTTTTTTATTGCAGCTTCCTCCTGCCAGGCCCTGCAGGGGAATTCACCCAACGCCCACCTTTCCGGAGAGCCTGCTCTTCAACGATAGCTCGACATGCAAATACATCACGGGCGCTGCATCCTCCTCGTGGCACCGTGTGAGGGCAGAGCCGCTGAACAGAAATCTGACATGCTGCCACACGTTTAAAAATGAAGCATTCGCGTGGTTGATTTGCTGCTCTCCCTGCTAATTTGCGGTTGTATAAGCCTGGAAAATTAACATCATTTAGAGTCATTTTCTCTGTTACAGCAAAGAGAAACCAGAGCACTGATTTGGTGTTTGACGGTGGATTTTATTGCCTCACTTTTCATTCCTCAGATTTTCATCATAATTTCCATCTGGTTGATTCCCTAAAGTTGCTTTTTGGGTTCAAGCTTACATCCAAAACCCAAATATGTTCAGTTTACAGGTAAATAAAACCCAGAAAGAAGGTGTACTAGAAAATATTGAGCATTTTTGCCAGACTAAGCCATTGATGGACTATTTTCAGGATCTTATGAGAAACAAAGAACCTCTGTCAGTCTGTCCATCTGTGCTTTAATTGTCTGGAGAATCATTCATCTGGTTGACATCACATGATATCACTGAAGTCCAATAAAGCTGCTAATGTTAGCTTAAACTCTGATAACTACACAAGTCGACTTACTGCTGCAGATGTGCTAACTTCTACAGCTCAGCTCATCTCGTCTTTACGCGTTTGCAACTCATGTTTGTGGTTTTGCAAAAGCTAAAATAAAGTCCGTTCAAGTCAAGTGAAGTCATGAGTTATCTAAGTCCAGATCTTCCTTGAAGCCACCACTCAACTAGACTCAAAGTCACACTGAGTCCACACCTCTGGCGCTACCTCACTAGTTTGATCATCACCATTTCTTCCTGTTTCTTCCTCTCACGCGCAGATAAACTCATCTTCTCCAACATAACCACGTCTAAATTTAAACCTCACCGTCATTTCCACCGACTGTGACTGGAAGGCGCTGATTCAGGAGGAACGCTGTGTGGAAACTGATGAATCGGAGAGAGAATAAAACAAGTCAGAGGTTCAGAGGGAAAAAAAAGAGCCATTTCGACCTGAAGTATCTCCGTTTGTTGTAATATACGACCCAGGGCGCTGTATCGCCGCGAAGCCCCCGCCTCCTCTAAAGGGCTTTATAAATATTAGAAACTGTAAAGTGAAGGAGTCTTGGCACAAACCTCTGTCCTCGACCTCTGCAATACTAATGTAACACTGAAAACCATGAAAAAGGTGATTTTTGTGCTCTCAAATGAAAGATTTTGCGTTTATTTGCCCGCACAGTGACTTTTTCTGTTGCTTTGTTTGTGCTGATCTCACCTGAGCAGGTTATCGATTGCACTTATTCTTTCTGCTCCTTCTTTTTATTATTATCAGATTTTATTGCCTCCATTCACGTCTCCTCCTGAGTTTTATCGCCATGCAAATAAAGCTCGCCTTTAACAAAACGACAACCCTGAAGAACCCATTATTACTCTATCAAGAGGGCCCAAAGATAACACAAATCATACCACTGTACTTTAAAGGGTGTTACTGGGAACGGCCCAAAACCACCGACCATCCTGAAGGGAAACATGTAGCTTTATAGCCATACAGAAATGTGCAGATGTTTGGAGCCTGTGTTTTTAAAAGATGTGATAAAAAATAAAGTCAATCACGACCAATCTGATCTCAGCACAGTTCAAACTAAATAACTGCTGTGTCACCTCTGCGGCTGGTTTTCCAACCTTACAAAACTTAACTGTGTCTGTATTTAAGGTTGGGAAATGTGGCTGAAATCAGTATGTTGATATAAATGTGTGCACACTTATAAGTAAAATATGAATTTATAGTAAATCTCTACTGAAAATGAAACTCAAAATCTCATTTTCTAGCTCCTTTTACTTGATTACTTGATTTACAGATTAGTTTAAACACTGATGCATTTGACTTTTCACTTTAAAAAGTCTTTGTATGCGGCGATCTCGCACGTTGAAGTGAAGCTTTTTAACTTCTATAGGAAGAAAAAGCACATTCATTCCCTTATAAAATGACAAATGATGCTCATAAACACTAAAAAGCACCGCCGCTCGGTATAACACACCCAGCAGCTTTACTGCTTCGGTCTCAGTTGGTCTGAGAGGAGCAGCAGCTCATGGGGGGGGCGAATGTTAAATTTAAAATAGATACCACTCTATAAGGAACAGTGCTGAGTCAGTTCACAGACTGTGGGACTTTTCCTTACTTACACTTTGTTTGTCACATAAGAAAATGTTTCAAAGGCCTTTAAAAGTTTGTTATCGGCCACTGAGTGACGTGCCGGAGTCTGAACAAGCTGTGCTCACAGACAGAAATGCAATAACTTTTTTAAACCAACTATTTTAAACCTCATTATCTGTTTAGATCTTAAGAAGTATTACTAAAAAATATGGTGAGATTGAAGAGATCTTCTGTTTTATATTTATCATTTCTGCTGGAGGCTTGAAGCTCACAGCAATGTTAAAAATCATCAAAAAGACCTTCAGGAGTTAAGTTGCATTGTGGGTAACGCAGGTGCCAGGTTTTGAGAAGATAGAAAGATACAAGGCCTGAAAAAAGACGATATATCTGGTTCTGCTGCATTGATTTTGATCCTTTTTTTCTTCATATTATCCATCATGAGTCAGAGTGAAATGGTAAAAATCGATGGAGTGGTTTTTTAAGTAAACCATCTGAATGCTTACAACATGACGGAGAGCTGATTTGCTCTTTCAGTCAGAGGTTTCAAAGCATATTCACAAATTAAATGCAGAATTGATGGTGATTGAGCGTGCAGAAGCTTTGGTCTTCAACATCTTATTCTCTGCGAGCATCAAGAAGCACAAAACCAACAGCTCGTCCCAAAATGTGGCTCATGTTTTGGTGGACGTTATCTGTCAAACCAAAGGTCGAGCACCGCCGACTGACTGCAGGTCGCTATTGACCAGCCCAGATTCACCGAATACCACACGGAGACACTGAATGTACCAAAGCACCAAAGTGCTGACACGCCAACATCGCAGGCTGGCTCTCACCTTCAAGTGACCAGCTCCAGCAGGGCCGACAGAAAGAGAGAGAGGCGGGCTGGTTCCCCTTTCATCTCACATTCGAGGGTTTATCAGAGTGAAAGCACAGCCGGGTAGTCACTTTAATCAAACTGCTGTGAAAGGACACTGAATATGAAGAACATTTATGGTCATAGTGAAGCTAAAACATTCAATTTTCAGAGACCAGAGTGAAAGGGAGCACCCTGATCCTGCAACAAGAAGTCTGATCTATAATTGTTTTTAATCGACTGAAGGATAAAAATCACCCGAAAATAATGTAGCACGTGTACAAATACATCTACTGGTGATGCACTTTTCATCGCTAGGTCAGATTTAATGATTTGTGGACCGCACAAATCACCTGCTGAATACAAAACGAGGTCCTCCATGTGGCAATGACATATTCCAGAAGGAGAGCGGTTTTATTTACCCCAAACGTGCTGAACATGTCTTGGAAAAAAACAGTCATTTTCATGTCCAAATAGGTCATTTAGCTGAATGTAAACAACGTCCAATCACGTCTCATTATGGGTCGATGGCAGGAAATTATTAAACTATCTCAAACATCGGCAGTAACTGTGAGGTTTTGCTGTCTCTGTTTGGTTTGTGTGCTGCACGTTTTGCACTAATCTACATTCAAACGAGGAAAAATCAACCACAGAAAAGGCAAGGAGGCCAAACTCTCCACTGACAGTAGCCTCGATCAACCATAATGCATTGCTGCAGACTTAAGAGTGCAAATCTCTCAATTTGTTTCTGGCTCATTTCAATAAATCCTGCAGACGAATTCAACAAGTTCAGGCTTGTTACTCTGGAAGGTGTTGGGAGGCGTTATGGGGAGTTCAGGACATCAGGCAGTGAACAACTAAACATGCATGTAAAGGGGGAAGTTGTTGCACCAAAACACAGCTGAACAACAATCACACACTGATCACAAACAACACTCACCTGCAGGTTGGACAAACACACCTTTAGCTGCCTAACGTGCACAACACCCAACTCCGTGTCGCTCCTTCACGTCCGAGCTGAGCTTTGGTAAAACAACATGTTATGCTAAAAATACCCCGGAGCTTTCGGATCATGAATCTGTTAGATAATCCCTGGAATTGGGACAGCCATTAATCCCCCCCACCACCAACACACACACACCCTTTTTGCTCTACGTCATGCTTCGGCTATTGGGAAACAACACTTCAAGAGGCCGCAGCAACAACACATCATGTGGACACCCCCGGAAAGGAGTTTTTTTTTTGCAGATTGGGTGGGGTGGGTTCAGATTTTCTGTAAGAGGTGTTGAGTTAGTTTGGTGTCTGGCTGGGAGGAGGGGAGGGTGTGTCTGCAGGGCCCTGATGCAGCACTACAGATCTGACAGCTGTGTTTATATCTGAAAGAGGAGGGGGGTTACAATAATAATAAAAAAAAATGTTAAAAAGTGCTGTGCAGAAAAAGACACACTGAAAAGACAAGAAACACTCCCTGGAAACAGATGCACGCAGCTTTTTGGACACAAAGCAAGATATCTAACTCATGCATGCACACACACACACACACACACACACACACATAAAGCAATATATCTAACTCATGCATACACACACGCATGCACACTTACTCGTTTTTCACGTATCTGCTCTCATGGAAGAGCTTATCGAGCTGGATCACCGCCTGACCCAGGAACACGTCCAGCCCGATGAGCGCCCGGTGCATCACGGTCAGCAGCAGCTCGGAGCTCCCCGCCGGGCCGCCGCTCCTCTCCAGCGCGCCGGGCTGCAGCTCGAAGGAGCACTCCTCCCTCCACTCCGGCTCGGTGCTCTTCTCCACCACGCAGGTGGAGTACTTCTCCTTGCCGAGCTGGATGATGGTGTACGCGTCGCTGGTGCCGTGCTTGCCCTTCCCCCGTAAGCCCCTTCCTCTGAGCACCGTCACCTGGACGTGCGTCGGCACCCACCTCTGGTCCTCCTCCACGGTTAGAGAGGACATGTCCCCGCCGCGCTCCGGCGCACGGAGCTGACCGAGCCGCCGCGCAGCAGCACCGCGGCGAGGAGGCGACGCAGGCGGGGAGCAGCAGAGCAGAGGCCGCTTCCTCCCTGCTCGCTGTCGGTGCGCAGTCACATCAGCTCCGGCGGTGCCGCATTGTGTCTCCGCGTCGAAGCTGTCCTGGAGGTTTTTGCGGGTTTTGGGGGTCGTTGTTGTCGCAGCTCTTCGCTCCGGCTCTGCGGCAGAAGAAGCGACCGTCCGCCGACAGACTCTGCCTCCCTGCAGCCGCCGACAGGGCCTCTCTGCGGGCAGCGACGTCACGCCTCTGTCCTCCCTCTCCTCCTCCTCCTCCTCCTCCTTTCTTCTTCTTGTGCAGGATGGAGGAAGTTGAGACTCCTCCACTGCTCCTGTCAGACAAAGTGAAAGTCTCCACACTGCAGATGAAGGCCTCAGTCCTGCATAACACAGGATGCTTTTACATGTAATTATAGATACATAGAGATTTATGTAATAGTACACTGACACCAGTATGCAGATTTAAATAAAAACACACAAAACTTCATCTGATATGATGATCAAATGAGTATTTTTTACAGTTTCTGACAGCCAGATGTGATTTAAAGTGTCTTGTTGTGTCCAAACAACAGTCTAAATCCCAAATATATTAAATTTATTATAATATAAAGATGAGGAAAGCAGCAAATTCTCACATTTCATTTACTGGAGCCTGATAATATCTGGTATTTTTGACTGAAATCCAAATAATTTCTGATAGTTGACTGATGGATCAATCAGGCAATTGTTGCAGCAATAATCTGTATTGAAATATATATATTTGACATAAGACTGGACGTGCTTTCAGTGCTAGTATTGAGTATTTCTTACAGTTGAGGTGCCATCAGGTGTCTTGTTTTGTTCAACTAAAAGTCTAAATCCCAAAGACATTAAATTTATTTTATAATAAAATAAGAAAACAGCAGTTATGAAGCTGAAATTGGAGAATATTTTTGTCAGAAACAGAATTAAATCAAAATACCATTATAGATTCATTTTCTGGTGATTGGCTAACATATAAATCACCTAATTTTTGCAGCTGTAAGCAGAGATAGTTGAGCTTTTGGTGCTAAAGTTTGCATCATTTACATGCAAGTTCATCAGAGCAAACAAGCTGTGCATATTTTCCTACAACAAAAATGGACCAGACTTTTATTTTGAAAGGATACAGCTTGAAAAACGGCTGCTTCATGTTACAAAACAAACCTAAATCAAGGTCCACTTAGTAATTTTTCCCAGATTTTTGACCCATATGACCTTTATCAGTTTGCTCAGTTGACATGCATCCTCTATTAGCTATTATTATTTCATCCATACAAGTATGAAGGTTCATTCTTGACAAAAACAACCACAACTTTAAGTCTTAAACGCCATCACATGTGGTTTAATTCTCTCTACAGCCACTGATGATGAATGAAGTTGATTTATGATCAATGCAAAACTTCATTTTTGTTTTATCTGGATATTCAAAGTTGTAACACAAACTACTCTCTTTCTGCTCCTAAGTTTTTTCATATTTCTCTCACCTCTGAGCTGTTGTGATGAGTAAATCTCACCGTTCTTCCGTTTGGCAGGTGTGTTTCAGAAAGCCTGAAGAAATGCAGCGTTGAGTGTGAAGTTGTTTGGTTCTTTTCCCTCCTTTATTTATATTAAAAGAGCATTTTTCATTTCCTTCACCATTACGGCTCCTGGTGGCACTTGTGTGAGGTGAAACACAGATCTGCGTGTCACTTTAGATAAAACAAAATGCAAAATAAATAGATGCAAATAAATGTAAATATGAACCAGATTGCAGCCGGTTGGTGCTACAAATGAGTGCTGGCTGCAATTAGATGTTTTCATCAGCTTGTTTTTACACATTTATGTTACATATTTAGCAGCTTGAGGCTCTATTAATGCCAGTGTCAGCCCTTTATTTCAGTCCAGGCTCAAATATTTCAACAACTATTTGATGGATTGTCAGGTAATTTTGTTCAGACATTCATGGTTCCTACATGATGAATCATAATAACTTTAGTGTTTCCTCTTGTGTTTCTTGGTCCATCACCAATTAAATGTTCCCTCAGAATGAATTAAAATAGCTTTTGGCAAGACTTTAACCTTTCATTTAGTCAGACACTTTTATTTAAATTCCTGAAAAAACTAATTACAGTCTATGTGCTGCAGAGGATTTAAGGCACCATTCATTTCATCAGAGCTGCAGGTAGGATTTTCCAAATCAAAGCACCAAAGGTCGTGACATTAAGTCATCAAAGACGCATTTGATGACTGATATTTTTTTCCACATCCTCTTAGTCTTTTCACATGATGGTTTTTACTATTTTAGATGTTTCCAGCGCATGACCGCAAACATCATGGCAGCAGATTATTGCATATTTTTAATAAGAAATTCCCCGGCGAGGTCACCTTATTCATTCATAGAAACAGATGCCACTGTGTCCCTGTAAATTAAGTTATCTGTCAGCGCTGCCTTATGTTTACCACATGTTGTTTTAATAGCTTGTGGCTCCTGTCTCGTCTTCAACAGCACTTACAGCAGTCAAACCTTTTTCACTTTGGCTTCTTTTATCTCTTGTATAGTAGCATCTGGTTTTGTTTTCGTCCCTCCTTCACCATCGAGACCTTCCTTTCTTCGGCGTCTCAGCAGCTGTCATCGTGAAGAACAGTCTGTTCCCAACTGACTTCCCGCCTCGGTCCGTCTGAACTTTCTCTCGATGGGCTTTGGCGAAAGTCCTCATTCGACCCTGAGACGCGTGAGGTCACGTCGACCCGAGAGTGACTGATGTGCGGCCTGTTAATGCTGCTGCTGGTGTCGGTGATGTAGTGCTCAACTGTGCAACATGTGAGAAAATCAATAAATGGTGAAGAATTCGCCGCCGGAGTCGAGGAGAGCGAGCGTCTCTTCACCGTACGTCATATCCCAGAGTGCTTATTGACAAACACGTTAAAAGGCGTCATTGGTTTAAGTTAAGAAGCACTAAACTGGTTAATTTAATCACATGAATGGTATTTGTGTCCTTTGTGCAGCAGATGTGAATGTAGATCATCCCACAGGCAGCTCTGAGTGCAGGTTTTAGATTTACCACCCAGCCTGAGGACACGTCAGCCCTGTTATATGAGCCACACTCACTTCTCAGAAAGTGAAAGAAATATTTTCCACATATATATTTTTTCACTTCTGGAAAGATTTGACACCTTATATTGCAGTTAATATAGAGCTCAATTTTATTTGTATGCATATTGAAAGGACAGCTAATGGTTTTGTGAAACTCTTTTCTGTTGTTTTACCACATTTTGGTAGAAATATTGATATAAAGACATAAAGTTATTTCCCAAAGAAGCCAAAGTTGGGTGTGTCTTTAATTGTATCCACACTAAAATATTGATAATTGGTCCAGAAAACAAGAATACTTCGTCATAACTCCTCAAATAATACAGATAAACTTGACTTATAAGCTTACAGCACTTTTTAAAGAAGAATTCATGTGCGTCACATGGAAACACATTTCAGGAGATTAAATATGGTCAGCATAATCTGACCTGACACTTTTCACATTTTAGGGCAGCCTCCCTCTGTGTGTCTTTCTTGGGTTTTATTGGTGTTTACAGTGACACACTGAAAAGATTGTTGTATTAAAATTTATAAGAGTTTTGGAGATTCTAAGCAATGCAGTGCAAACTTTTACTTTGTTGTAAGAAAGTTGTGTATGATTATTGTGAGAGACAGACTTACAAACAGTTGCCATCTTAAAGCTGATGTTACTGTTCACAACCAGATTAATTCTTGTTGTCATCAGGGAACCAGAGGAGTCGGTGTTAATTGTCGGAGAAGGTTCCGGGTCGGGGGGGGCGCTGCCAGAGGAGACTCCAGGAAGTTACAGAGGAAGTTCGCCTCACGTTTAAAGGTCATGCACATAACACTTAAACAATGTTAACATGACACCCGAGGCTGTTAAGTCACCTGCAGCCTGCATCGGACACACAAAACTTTCAGGCATCATGCTGACAGCTTGTTTTTCAGTTTAGATGTTTGAAAAGTGTTGATGTTTTCCAGCTTCATCAATCATTATTTGTCTGTTTCACCCACATCAGCAGAGCCACATTAGCTGGATGAAAACACTAAATGTTAATGAACAATGCAGAATATCATAAATAAGATGTGCTCACAGATTCTGCTCTGATTTCAGGCTTTGTCACGTCTGTCCAGAAGACAACAAACAACTTTTAAAATGCTCATTTTCTGAATGGAGTTCAAGGCTATGCTAACGTTTTAGCTTCCCCCTCGACACTCATAATAACTAATAATAACTCTAAATTATGCATACAAATGTCAGCGATGTTATTGTTTCCACACGTACATATCTTCATATTGTGTAACGTCAAAATGATCTATAGTATCAAAGAGCTGCACAGTGAAAAGATGCAAAAGACTCACGAGTGCACAAAACCATCACGTTGTCCTTTACACAGAAATGAGTCCTCAGGCTGTTGAAGTTATATCACAACCTGTTCACACATATAAAAAGCAATTAATAAGTATGAATAGTCAGATGTTTTGTGACAGACATTTTTTTTTTTGCACATTTTCTCACATCTAATATAAAATGTGACAGGCGGACGTCCCTTATTACTGGAATAAGCTGCAAAACAAACTTAAAATTGATGCTCATTTCTCTTTGAGAACTTTAAACTCTACTTACTGATTTATTTAATTATAATATTTGTGAATGTTGTAGTCAGTGAATGTATGACGACTGCTTCATGTGATTTATCTTGTGATGTTTTATGAAATATATTGTCTCAAAAGAGTATCACTTTACGTCCTCTTTTAAAAGTGACTATCTTGAAATCAGAAATCAGCTTTTCTCCAACCTCTGGTCCTCTGCCGCCTACATATGAAATATTACTTTATGAGCCAATTTGTGCTGACAGGAAGAGGGTTTTCTTTCTCTGAGGGGATTTCTTTGAGGGTATTTTGACAGAAGCACTTGAGATTTTCCACTCAGGTAAAGACCGAGTAAACAGAGCCGCTCTGAAGTCGCGACCAAAGAAAAGGGAGGCCACTTAACCAAACCTCTGCATCCATGAAATCTGAAGTGCAGGGAGAGTTTAAAGTCAACAGGCAGGCTGAAAATGTGGGTCATGCGGCAAGTATTTACGACTAAAACTCCTCCGTCCCACGCCTTCCTTTGTCTTTTCTTTCCATCAACAAACCTCCAAAAATGCCTCACCTACAATAAGTATTTAAAATCTGCTGCACGAAGACAGAGATGCTAAATCAAACCATGGAAAGACCTCTTATGTGAAAGTAATATTAAAAAATGTTCTGACTCACTCACGTCCAGTTTATCGCCTCCCTCGAAATGCCGCTCGTCCACTGTGGTCGCATTATTTCAGATACCATGAGGCTTCATGGGATGTTAATTTTAGTGAAGGCAGTAATGAGGTTGAGAGTAAATGTGTTTTGAGGGAATGCAGGTGTCAAAGCAAAGGTTACGATTTCTCTGAAATGAAAAATAAATCAACTAAATCAAATGTGGAGTGGGGGAGAGAAAAGAAAAAAAAGACTGTTGATGAATGATCCAGTTTTATGGAATTTCTGTGAGCTGGAAGATGCTGCAGAAATATTTCAGCATTGGCAGGATGAAGTTTTGGCCGTGGAAAGATGTGATTTTGGCAGGAGGACGACGCAGGTTTAGCTGGTAGACGTCCAGATATCCGTACAGGCGGTGAGGGCAGCAGGCCGGCGTCGTGGCTGTTACGTCCAGACTTGCATCAAAAAGCATTAACACATAAATCTGAGCGTTGAGTTTTTACATTAATCAGACCACCAAAGAAAATATGATAAAGAGATGAGACTTTCTGAGCAAATTTAGAGTACACTGGTCCAAACCAGAGGTGATTCACATATTTTATTTAAGAAGAAGTAAGCTAAACCAGTGTTGAAATAATCTGTTACAAGTCAAAATACTAAAATAATAAAAGTGTTATCATCAAAATATGCTTTAAAAAAGTACTCAGTGTGCAGAATAGCCCAATGATGAGTGATGCATTAATGTGTTCATCACTTCAGTCCTTAATTTGCAGATAAGGTGGGGCTTATTTCAACTGCTTTATATCCTGCCAGGTAGCTTAAACTATAATAAAATATTATAATTTATTAGTTTAGCCCTATTTTGTACAAGCTAACTAATAACAAATATTGTCAAATTAATTTAATGTACAAGGAAATGGAGTAAAAACTACAATAGTGGCTTCTAAAGTGGAGTAGAAGTTCAGTACTTGAGTAAATGTACTTGGTTATAATCCGCTGCTTGTTTAAAGTGTAATAAAAAGCTCGTATTCAGAAGCATTTGACCTCAGCGTGGCCTCATATAAATCCTTGTGCTCCACCGTGCAAATCAAAACACGGTGACTGTGCAGGAGCGGCTGACACGCTTTGAATGAAGCATGAGGGCCGGCTCAGGTTTTACCCTCACAGCCGAGACGTTTGACAACACACAAATTACTTTTTTCTGTCTTTTATTCTTCTTCATCTTTCTTTCCCTGCTGCAGTCCCATTTCTGTAAACCTGTCCAGCCAGAAAAAGAGATCAGAGGTTACACAGCCAGCAGCTGAGGCGTGCAGCGCCACCTGTCGGTCACCATGAGAAGCTGCAGGCAGAAGTTTGAACATCCATTGAGGAGCCATTTTTTGGTGATGATCAATTAATTACATATCGTCTCCAGACACACAAAATACTTTTAACAAGTTGAAAATGACTCACATAAAATTACATCTACTCATTCTCCCTTATTGAAAAACTATGAATGTATGAATATGATTTTCCTTTTTCATTTGAAATGTAATGTCCCCTACTTAACTTTAAAGTCCACTCTCAGTGTGTGAAGAAGTTTTCCTCAGTGAGGTAAAAACACTCTCACCACACTGTAAAAATATTCTTTTACAAAGTCCTGCTCTGGAAATGTTCAGTACATATAATCAGGAAGATTTTTTATCAATAAAGTGTAGTGTCAAAAGTTTTTTTCTGTAAGTGAATAATAGACTAATTGTTTCAGCCGTACTTGTATATCCTGCTGGAGACTTTAATTTATCAGAAAACTTTGTATCTTAAAGTAACTAATAAAGCTGTGGAGTAAAAAGTACAATATTTAGTAGTGGAGTAGAAGTATTAAGTGGTACAAAAAGAAAGGAAAAGTTAAGTACAAACACCTCAAAATGTTCTCAGATTCACTCCACTAACCCTCAAATTTAGATTTAACCTGCGTCAAACATGCAGATTTTCATTTAGATAAATGTCTGTTGAGTCATTATCTGCTGACAAATGTTGTGAACACAATAATGATTAAGTTTATGGTCCACTGATGAAAACCTGCAGCAACTTAACTGAGAAAAACCATATGGTGCAAAGTTTTTCCATTGTTTTGCAGTGAGACTGTTTGTTAATGCTGTTTCAGAGGTCATGACCTTTACATTTTTCATGCTGACACGAGAAAACTAAAATCTTGTAAAGACAATGTGATACAGAGCAGCAACTAACAAACCACATGAGGAGATTTTATCATTTTACATCATATCTATCCAAATTATTTCCTCTTAATGCTCCACAGGGCAGAATGAGGTTTTAAACATCCCTCCACGTCTTCTGATCACACAAGAGACAAAACCTATTTGCGAGCCATAAAGGCATCTAACAGGCTCTAAACGAGGGGCTGAAATGTTTAGCGATATTTTCTTACACACTAATCTGTCTAATTAAGATGTTATCCGGAGCCGACGGAGAGATTTCTATAGAAAGGAGATCAGGGCCTCATCAAAGAGAGATTCCTCATCTATTCCTGGAGCCGAGCTGTCAATCATCCCCTCATCAGGCCCACACATTCATATCAGATCCTGACACCGACAGCTGTTACATAACCGCGGCTAATCCACGAGTAAGATGGACCTACACACACATCCAAACACACACCCTGCGAGACAATAAGGGGCCTGCAGCTGCCGCACACACACACTTTCTGTGGAGCCAAGAGAAACAGATAGACGGCGGCCTGAGACGGATCAGTGCAAATGGCCTACTTAGAGGGTAATTAGAAACCTAATCAGGGCTCACTTTCTTTCTCACCCCTGATGAACATAATGAAACGCTCCTGTCCTCGTACAGTACGCAACACCCGCCCAAAAAAACACAGCTGCGACCGGCCGTAAACACACCGAAACACAAACGTGTGTTTAAACTGATTTACAGAAGTTCATCACTTAAACTAACTCTGTGTAATGCAACAACTCCTCCCTTCATGCAGGTTTTAATGTGCAGATTTCTTTTGCTGATATAAATGATGAACATGAAAATGTTCGGTCAGTATGTCTGCGTGTCCTCCTGTCTGTCCGTCTGTTACAGCAGCTGTTCCCTGCTGATTGTGGTGTTACTGGGCTTTATGTAAATCCAAATATTTAGACTGCGTGGTGGAGATCAGGTATCTGCTGCACCGAAATGAGCTTTTATCGGCGCTGAACAGGAGATGGGACGTGAGAAACTAAAACAAACTTTTCCAAAAGCTTCTGAAGGAGACGTCTAGTCATCTCAGGTCAACAGGGATCATTTCTTTAGAGGAACTTTTCTGTGATTTTCTGTAATATGTCACAGATTCATTTGAAAATTCTCACTCTTACACTTCAATGATGCTAAAAAATGTCACTTTTCTCACCTCTTTTATAATAATTTCCACCTACTAATTAATTATTGGAGCAACCAGAGACAAAACCTATATGTAATCTATCTGTTAATTGTAAGTGTACAGAGTTGGTATTCCAGTTTTTTTATTGTGAGCAGCTCTGTGAGATCAAATCATCTCTGTGAAGGCAGATGAGTGAGATCTTTTCTAAACAGCAAAAGGGGGATTAATTATACCAAAAGCCATGAAGCCTGCTGCGTGAGCTGCGTTCAGGTGCAGTCAGGACAATTCAGAAGCTGCAACTTCCTCTAAGAAGAGGATGCATGAAAGAAATGAAGAGGAAGTTTTATGTCACTGTCAAAGCAAAGAGAATAAATGTGAGCTGCAGGATTGTTTGAGTGTATTTTCTAAATATCACATATTGCATGCAAACTACAGTTTAACCTCTGCATGGATAATTTAACGAATGTGTGACTGGAAGAAAATGTAAAAATTGACAAAAAATCACAATAAACACAACTGCAAAATGATCCCTGATAACAAAAGATTCACATTCGTATTGAGGAAACATCTAAATCTTAAATGATAAATAACAAGTACGTATGAGAGTCTATATTCATGTTTAGGCACTTTTTGTTCATTTTTCACAGACATCTCTACCAACCAGGCAGGTCTGTGATGTGTTAAACTAAAATAAACAAGACAGATAAAGAGATTTTAAATCACAATTAATAATTGTGTCCTTTGACCTTTTGACCTTTGTGCAAAACCTCTTTCAAACTCCAGTTTCAGCTCATCCTGTTTTGTCTTTTGTACTTCTTTTCTTCTAATATATCAAATACGACTACTGATTTAGAAATATCTCATAATGCGTGCACACAAACACATCAGTGGGACAAAGCTGCAGTGAAGAAAACATAACTGTTTATCAAAACCTTTTTTAACATCTACACAAAACTACACCAACAAACCTCACTTGCTGTCTTATATTCATGCATTCACCTGTTTTTTTTCACTTTCTTTTACATGCATACTAGTTGTATATTCAACTTTTGTCTATGTTCGTTCAGGCGTGTTGTCTTCACCTTTAGTTTAAAGTTATAATGCATCATGTCAAAGTGAAAAAAATAAGTGTGTGGTCATTTATGTTGTGCTAAAAAAAAGTTAAATCAAAAATATTCACATGACAAGACCTCTAGTGGTCAACATTTATTTGCATGTTGTTAAAAGCATATTTCTTCTGCACACACTTGATCAATAAAGCTGATTTATATAACCAATTTCATGATTATCACATCAAACTAAGAGGAATAATCAGAGGAAGAAGTCTTTCATTTCTCCAAACTGATATAAAACTGAGGATGCATTTCACTCCTGACTGGTCTTTAAACTCTCTGGTTTCCCAGCGGCCGTGAACGCAGCGCTGCTCCCGCGGCCCGCACGCTCTGCGCGGCTCTTTGCGGCTCCACAGTTGCGGTGAACAGCTGGCGGGGAGCGGCGTGTTTTCCTTTGCGGGGGCTCCATAATAAGGTGTCGGTTTACCGGCTCTGGGGATGCGGGTCCGGCCCTTTGTAACGCTTAACCGGGGACTTAAGGGTCTTTGTCAGATTTATATTTTAATTATCTGCTAAACTGCGGCTGGGGGCCCATGTGGGAAAGAGCCGCGGACTGACCCCTGCAGCTGTCAATCATCCTGCAAACAGGCAGGAAGGATTTTTATTATATTATCAGCATTATTTTAACATATGCACGCTTATAATGTTAAATCAGGACTTTTATTTTGGTGCATTTCAGTTTAAAAGCAGGTGAAGGTGCAGCTTTAAACAAGATGCGCAAACTAGAGGTTCGTTTTCTGCAGAGTTTAAAGCATTTTTGGGGAGTTTTTAACAGAATTTCTCCCACAGTGGTGATCTGATCTGATCTGTTGAGTTCAGTGTGGATGTCTTTGTGTTTGACGCCATCTGTTGGTCATGAAGACAGACTGGAGCTGCAGGTGCCTCTCAAAATGTCACTTTAAGAAATGAAAACAATAAAAAATAGTTCAAATAATTCTGTAAATATACATATATTGCTATTTTATTTTTATTTTCTACCCACAATGCTTGAAAACAAAGAAATATACAAATAAATCCTAATTTCAGCAACAAAGTGCAGAATAAAGACAATATGAAGGGAGGTTTCTCCCTATAAACAATAAGAGGGAAGATAAATACATTAACACAGTATGAAGATGTGCAGCTGTTACAGTTGGCAGAGTGGGTATATGTATAAATGTATATATTAATATATATATATATATATATGTGTGTGTGTGTGTGTGTGTGTGTGTGTGTGTGTGTGTGTATATATATATATTATGATATACATTGATGTTTTTACATCACAAAGTGGTTTGGAGTGACAGTGTAAGTATGAAGTAGCTTTATTCTGATTTTAAACATCAACTTCAAAACAGAAAAATTATGTTTAAAATTCAAATGCATCAACGTCAGGGCAACGTTTTACTGTTGGAGCTGGTTTGAACTAATTTAAATCCATAAAGGTCGTCCAGTGGCTCAGAGGAGATGATCAGAAAGGTTTGGAGCAAAGTATTTTACAAATAAAATGAAGCTCAAATTTGAATTATTGGTGCAGTGTGATGACAAATATAACCTCTTTATATAAAATCTGTATTATATGATACATATGTGTGACTATGTGTTGTTTTCTTTTTGTTTTATTGGGGAGCTGTATGTCTGTATGTGCTTTTTAATTTGACTTATTACACTCATGACTCATTAATGTGCAATTCAAGTAACTTTACTAACCTTTTTATTTGGATTTAGCAAGCATCTTTATGCATCTTTATGCATCTTTATTGATATTCAATATTTACATCTTTTTTCTTACTTTGTACCGGATAAATAAAGCTCTATCTTATCTTACATAATCTTTGTAATGTGAACTATTGCATGTCAGTATTTTCCTCTTTTCACATTTCTTTTGCATATTTTTTATTCTAAACTTTTTTTCTTTCTTTTGCTGTGTTTATTGTTGTAAACTAATACCAACAAAATACAAAATACCAACAAAATATTCTCACACAGATTCAGATTTGTATTGTCTTCCTTTGTGTCTTCTTTAAAAAACTATAAAACCGCAGTGAAATTAAATAATGTTATTTATAAGCAACACGTTATAATCTCTCATGGATTCTCATACTGTTTTCATCCCTCTCTCTCTTCTGCCGTCACTTCATAAATTTCTGCCTCCAGACGACCAACAATCATCTCAGTAGCGGCTAATAGAGATCAAAATGGGGGGAAACAAAGGAGGAGAAGAAAAGGAGATCAGCTCGGAGGAAGCCCTCTCCTGCTGTCTGCTTGTCTGTGCTGAATATTAAGTGACGGCCGGATGATTTGTCCTTGTGTTTGTCCTCCTCTGATACTTCCTCTCTGGGCGTCACATCCCCCATGAAGAGGCTAATCTGCTCCCAGCGGGGGCTCCTCCCGATGAGGAGCTGAGAAAGAAACACTCAGACATACAAAGCCATTGTCTCTGAGACGATATACTGAGCAGTTCTCGCAGTGTTCAGGAAAGCAGCTCTTTGTGCTAAATTTGAGTTACTGAGGTGCTGATGTGTGCATGAAATACCAGCTCATGTGTGGTAAATCAGGCGGGAAAAATAACACAAGCTTAATTTAAAGTAATCCCAGCACAAATCAGTGAAGGAAGACGTGGAAAAGACGGAAATATGCTGTTAGAGTTGGACTTTTTCATGCCAAAGAACCCTTTCTGAGGACAAATGCAATCATTTTATTATCATTCCTTTCACATTTAAACTGTGATATGGCATAAAAACTCACAGCTGAAATGAAAATTCTCAGATAGTATGTATAAAACCTCATGATAATATGGAAAATGTGTTATGAGATTCGACTGTTCATGTATAAAACACGTAAATATTTACATTCTGAGGAGGCTGGAGAACATTTGTGCATTTGCGTGTGAGTTTCCAGACTGTATTTTGCACCATTTTTGATGAAGAGGCCCATTTTAAACAAGGAAAAGCGACCAATTCCAGCACAAACACAAGAAAGTACAAAACAGGTGAAAGCAACAACTTTTGATTTGTTCTAATTATGTAAAAAGCAACCTGGGAAATGTAGGAAATATAAAATAGCACATAACTACAGTGCAGCTAGAAAGTATGAAGAAAGAGAAAATAAATTACATCATGAAATAACACACAGACTCAACAAAACACAAAACAAAGGTTTCGATCTGCAGCTTTTTGACCCACCATGCACATTTTCTGCTTCTTTTGCAGCAGGCCTGCTCTTATTTTGACATGTGAGCCAACAAGATGTCGTTTTTTTAAAACAGCTTCATAAACTCGACGGAGGAGGAGAGCTTGCAGAGAGCGAGCGGCCTCCCTGCAGTCTTTTAAGGATTGAACCAACACAGTGGAACAAAAGAGGGGAGCAGATCTAAAGTGGAGCGAGCAGGCCGAGTTTAACGGAGCCCGTCTAAACGTTTGATGTCCCCGGGGAACGCAGAAATCATGTAAGCCCCCTGTAATTTACTGTTTGGGGTTGCCCGGGTAGGGTTAATTCCCATGAGGACCTTCTCCCGGTGTTTTTTTATAAAGTCGGGATTTGTAAAGCTGCTCTCGTTGACCCCCCGCAGGTCATGAGGGCAGAACAGCAGCGTGACCCTCCTCAGGAGTCAGTGTGTGTGTGAGTGTGTGAGATAGATGCCTGCAGGAAGACACAGATAGTTGGAAACGTTTCACATACAGGGAATAAATATTATTCAGGCATCTGCAACAATTTGAGACATTTTCATATAAATTAATGTCTCTTTTATGACTCTCTGATGAATAAAACACAGAAGAAACTCATCCTGAAGCCATGAATGTGCATTAAAGTGTTGTTGCAGTTAAGGTCAGGTTGATCTGAAGGAGTAATGTCTTTTATTTTACACCAACAGCAGCATGTTTGGGATATATGAAGGTATTTTAGCAGAGTAGTGAGAGTCACCCCGGTTAAAAAGGCAAAGCAAAGAGCGCCACCTACAGAACGTTTCATGAGGAGTAAAGCACTTTTAATGGCCACTCTCTTGAATTTTAGACATTTTAAAATGTATTCTTGGTTGTGGGAGCTTCTTTTTATAAACATACATATACAATAAGGAATTAAAGCCCCTCTTTGACTGACGTGCATTAGAAATACTGGATGAAACAACTGCTAAATTTTGCTTTGAAAAAGTGTGGTTTGCTTTGAAATGCATGTAGAGAAACTTCAGGGGAATATTTCTTGTTTATTTCTGGACATTTAGTCAACAAAGGGGCTAAAACAGTAAATATCTAGACTCGATATGAAATGAACACAAACCAAAATAATGAATAAAACATCCATCCTAAAACCCTCATCATGCTAACCTGCTCTTTTCCCATGATGCTTTGCGACAGGCTGTCTGTGTCTCAGCCCCGTCCCTTCGACTTTGAGGACGTACAGACGTGCGCGAGGATTCGAGGTGGTTCTTAACCGTCACGGTCAACTCCTGACTGCGGGAGAAAAGGGGAAGGTCGGGATTACAGGGCCTGTTTGCTCTCTGAGGCCTTCGGTAACCTTCAACCTGCCCTCCAAACCGACACTGTCGACCCCCCCAACCTTTTCTATCTATTGTGTTGTGAGTGTTGTTCTTTATCGCTGCAGAGGAGAGAAGTTCATTTGTGACATTTGCATCAGCAAACAGCAGCATTTGGTGGACTTAATCCTCATCTGTTGCACTTTTTCACATCACGAATGTGCAGTTTGTCGCGTGTTTGCAGACTCAGGTGATGAAAAATTCATGGCTGCATCTGTTTCTGATGTGTGACACGAGAATAACATGAAAATCAGCAATGTGTCTTTAAAAGAGTCGACTTTTTCAGCATTTTGAGGTTTTTAGATGACAGCGTGATGTTTTCATGTGATGATGAAGTGATGAATACTTCTTTTGATTAGTTGAATTTTGAATTAAATTCAATTTTATGAGACTAGATCCTCAAAATGAAAATAAAGATTTCTCATCTTCTGAGTATATAAATATCTTTTCTGTGTAAGAAAAAGAAGAGAGAAATCGTGCACACCTCTGTCACTAGTACTCAAATTTTCATTAGATTTTGGCACTCAGACCTAAAATTCATTAAAACAAACACCAGTATGAAAGAAGAAAAAGAAAATATCGATCTAATATATCAAATATTCCTGTTCTGGCCTAAAACATTCGAGTAAAACTGACATCACTGTTTGTCCAGGTGAGAAAGTTTGCTGCCTTTCTGATTCATTAATATTAGTTGGACTGATGAGACTAAAACATATGACAGCAAGAAAATCATTTCTCAATAGCTCAGTTGTTTATTAACAGCTTTTTCACTTCCTGCTGCAAAAGTGTCATTTTCTTAAGAGTTAATATTTTCATTTTCTATCTCATGACATTATCAGGAAACGTCTGAATGCATGAAGTGGGTTTGTGGTGAAAGTTTATTATCAATAATGTGATTTGTTGAGAAAGTGAAAGTAACCTGAAAGCTCACAAGGACGTAATTGGAGCCAGTCAGGAAGTTAATGCGGCCGAAATGACAGCAGAAAACGATGCGCGATGGTCGAGCAGACGTAAACAGCACTAATCTGCTGATGAGATGGACTCTAATCTGAATTGTGGCCAGTGTCAAAGCCAAAGGCGTTTGTCTGCGTGCATTCATTGGCAGGATCTGGGAGGTTATTTGTCAACACGACTCGTATAGCTTTGGTAATCTCCCCTCCTCGCCTATAGACTGATTGATAATTGATCCCTGTTCAAACAGGCCTTCTCTGGGCCACAGTTGCCTTTGAATGCCAAACGAGTCATCCCGCCTCGTCCTCTCACAGCGGCCTAATCCCATAAACGAATGGGAATGAGTGTCGTCCTCTGCTGATGTCAACCTTTCACTCCGCCATTTATCTCATATTGTTTACTGATGAGCCCCTCGAAACGGGCAGGGTCACCGCTGCTTTTGTCAGAGGAAGAAAACCTTAAAAGTCTTAAAAGAACAACATTTACACAGTCGCAGCTGTTGAGATTTATTCCCTGAGAAACAGACCGAGCGTGGATTAAAGCATGTTGTGCTGCAAATACTGAAAACCTCATATTGATGCTGACAAAATGTAAATGTTTAGGTTTTTATAGTCCATTTAACACAACTGTTAAATATGAATATTTGGTTCACACATTCATGCCCCCTCAGGATGAACTTTGACGACAAAATAAAGACATTTCCATCAGCCTCAGAAAGTTTCTGACATGGCTGCAGACTCTTTGGATGTAGCCGACACATCTGAGGTGACTCTTTATTAAAACAACGTTTAATAATGATTTTAAATTATATCTGCAATTCCTCAAATTAAAAAAATGCTTTTAATGTCATGACAATAATTGCCATTCAAGAGGGAGACAGCAGTTGAAATTAAATTCACATTCTTCATGTTTGCGTCCGTCTGCTCCTTCACGAGGAGGTCGCCGTGGAAACACGTTGTGGCGCCAAGTACGGAGCCTCCTGCACACACACACACACACACACACACACACACACACACACACACACACACACACACACACACACACTCAGCCATGCACATACATAAACATACTAAACACACACATATGCATTCTCATACTCACATACATGTATACTGAAATGCACACATAGAAACTCAATCATACATCATCATATACAAATATTCTCACATTTTGCATGCATACATGTCTTTATGTACATATATACATATATATGCATGTATGTGTGTACATGCATGTCTTTATGTATGTATATGCATGACAGTATACATGTCCTATTGTTTAGTAGTGTTATATATGTACATGCAAGTGAAGTCGCCTTCTCATGTTGGTTAAATTTGCTCAAAACGTTTCATTCTGAACTTACTAACTCTGAAAATGTATTTTACAGGTAATTTTATATTAATAAAAGATTAATTTATCATTTTCTCTTTTAATTGTCACTGATAGCAGCTTGTTTCCAGCTCATGATGCTACAGTGACTTCCTGTTTACACACTTCATTGCTCTTGTGCCACTGATGCTTTCTAACAACTAATTAACAAAATACTAAAGTCTTTACTGGATGGTGTAAATCATCAGTCTGAGACAAGCTAGAGTAACTTCAGAAGGATTTCACACACACACATTTAGTAATTACAGTGCAATTAGCTGCTGAAACCTAATACAGATGAAAAAAAACTTCATAATGTTTATTTATAAGTTGTTCTGGAGCAACTAAATCACAGATTCACTGAACCAAAAAGTGCCTTAAATATAAAAGCAGGCTCAAAGCTTCCAACCCAGCAGCAGAAGTAACACTAATACACAAGAAAATGTTGTTTTAAGTCATATTACATGTATATTTACACGCTGTAAAGGACTTATGTTAATGTTTTTTGCGGTCCGACCTGCTGCCTGCGTTAAATTTGTCCTCCAACCTTCAGAGTGAAGAGGATAGGTCAGTCAGTGATCAGCCCAGGCCCAGAGCGACACAATTTTATTTGTAAGGCACGACACGGGGGGAATGACATTTAACTTGTTATTATTTCCCAGAGAAGATTAATGATAAATTGTCCATTATTTTTCCTTAAAAGTGAAAGATAAGACCACAGTCATTTGCCCTAAAGCCAGAGTGCCACCACTATGCAAAATGACAGCCAATTATCGAGGCCTAGTTTGGGATAATGACTTTACAATGAATCTTTTGATTGAAATGTAACTCGGTTGGCCTTGGGGAAAGTGCAAAAAAAAAAAAAAATGAATAGAAAAGTTACAGAAACAATGAGCACTACAGCATGTGACTGTGTTGGTCTCTTTTTTCTCGGCCTCTCTCTCTCCACTCCTCTTTAGAAATAGCTATAGGAGAAAGAAGCCGAGACGTGCACATGCTGATGGGAAAAATATTAAGTCGCAGAGGGCTTGCAGCAAACATAAATTAGCATATTCAGGGTAAATATGCAGACTATTTACGATAATAAGACCGGATTATTCAATTCAATGAATGTTAAATAGATGAGGAAATGGTATGTGTCTTATCTGGTCAAAGCTTCTATTCATTTTAATCGCCTCCCAATTGAACTCTTCATTTTATTCTCTCTCGGTTATTGTTCCCATTTCCAGCCGGCGACGGCACCTATAGGTCCTGGGAGATTTCCCGCCGGTCCACGTGGTTTAAGTGGCATTCACCTTATTCTCGGCGGAAATGGAGAAAGTCGACGTCACCCCGAGGCCAGCATCATGATAAGCGCCTTTTCATTATGCACAGGGGCCGATGGAGTACAAGATTACAGTGGGGCCTCGTGTGCATGAAGGCGGGAACATACAAGTCATCTAGATTAAATAAAAACAGATTTTTTTCTCAGGGAGCCACATAAACAAAACATATTTGGTTTCTTATTGTTGCGCATTAAAACTTTCACTTTAATCAGTTTCACAGCGTGCATGTGTGTGTGTGTGTGTGTGTGTGTGTGTTCGTGCACTTGATTAAATTACAGCCTTTCTCACTGCTGCAGGCTTTCACTAATTACATAAAACACCATGAAAGAGACATATGAACTAATTTTTAATCCGCCTACACGTGGAACAGATTGAGTTTAAGCCCTTTCAGGTCTTGGAGGGGTTTCATAAGGTCTGTTTGTGCTTAAATGGAGTGTAATTTGGTTGTTATTTCACACTAACTGCACAAACAAGTGATCTGAGTCAAACAAATGCCTTAAAAAAGGCCAGATTAATGAATATGTAAAACTAACAATGTGTTTGTGAATCTCTCAATACTTTCTACCCTGTAAATCTATTAAACCTTTTTTTTAAAAAAAAAACACCTACAGACAGACCTATACATTTTCTTCTTTAAAACATAATTTCAGAAATATAATAAATAGTGTGTTTGTTGTGAACTAGTTTCAACTATGGATTAATACATATTTACTGCAGCAGGTCACTGTATGTGGGATTAAATCTAAACTTGGAGCAGAGGAATAATCATACACACAACACTCAGTCATGTTGTAGAGTTTTAGATGTTTGCATGAGCTATAAAACTGTATTTATTTGACGACAACATAGAAATCAGCTTGTAGAAACATGGAGAGATGTGATTTATTTTGAAGGAGCAGCCACAATTGTGCAACTTTAAAATGAATCTGTTTCAAACTAAAAGGAAAATAAAATTCACAGATTTGCCCCTCAAAAAACAATGATATGGTGGCTTTTCCTTTTCTTGTTTGGCTGTTTTTAACATAGCATCCGGACCTTAAGTGTGATGAAATGTGCATTTGCTTCCTGTACTACAAGTGAAGGTGAAAATGAAACACAAGAGTCCATTTTATCATCACTGAAAAGAGAAATGTGTTTTATTTAGTGTTTCACATTTACCCGGTTTAGTTCCAGTGCAGGTAGAGCAAGTCGCTCCTGATGTTCGTTGTTTTAACTTTAAAGAAAAGTGGATCAAAGCAGAGTCCAGCACTGCTTTACATAATATGGGTGAAATAAAATCTCTTTTTATAAATGAGTTTAGTGTACGTAGTGTGAAAAAGAGTGTTTTAGAGTCATGTACACATGAGCTTCAACCCTGAGGCCGCCAAAGAAACCGATTACTTTAATTCTTTAATCATTTATTTAGCATTTTTCTTTATATATATA
>JBAJHX010000115.1:3556374-3566702 GCA_037176925.1 Amniataba percoides
AAGTGTTTTACGCCAAAAACACGTCATCCAACTTCCTCCCCTTCCCACCCCTTTCCCACCCCATTTTCTTCCCCTTTTTGGTCTCCATGCTGTTTTTATTTTCTTAGTTCTGTCACTGGAGCAAATTTACTTCATCCAAGTTATAACACAATAAAATGCTTACATTAATTCAGATCCTCTTCATCCATCGACTGTTGTGGCAGCTCACAAACATGTCAAAGTCTCCATCTAGCGTTGGAGAGGCTGAAAGGTTGAAGAGGTTTGAGCTGATTTCTACAAACTATCATCTGCTGCCATCTGCTGTTCACTTCAGGGTACTGATGTTTTCATGAGGAGGAGAAATGCAGTTTTTTTACATATAAAACGCATATTAAGAAGTGGAGAGATGGAAATACCTTGATCTCATAAAATGTTATTACAGCAGTTATGTTCTACAAATCTTTCTGCAGAACAAGTATTTTTGAGAATAATTACCATTTTCATATTCCTTAATGTTGCATTTCTATTCTGCTGCATGTTGGCTGTTAATTGTTTCAGGATACTTTAATAATCTAAATACTCTGACATCATTATCTGTTTGATGTGCCGTGGTGTAAATGTTATGTTTCCTTCTTCTGTCACATGGTGGCAGTCTTCTATTAGTAATTCTGCAGGTTTGTCATCACTGTTGACACGAAGCTCAGAAAACCTCACAGCACTCTGACTGTCGAGCGTCACAACCCTGAAAGCCCTCAAGACCCAAACAAAGACATTTTTAACCCTTTAAAACTCTCTGATGTGATGCACAGGCTTCTTCTTCCTTTCACAGCTTTGTATTATTGTTTCAATAACTTACATTTTGTACTATAATCATAAAAATACCAACCATAATCTACCAACTTGAGTAAAAGTACAGAAATATGATCAACAAAAGAGAAAAATAAAAGTACTTATTGTACATTGTACTATAGTATAAAATGTTTGTCTTACAACTGTGACTCTTATCATTGCATTGTATTCTAAACTAATTCTGCAAAGTGACTAAAGATGTAAAATAAATGTAATAAAGCACAACATGTCCCAAAAAAGCAGCTTTAAAGTGAAGCACTCATGTTAAGTGCAAATATCACATAGCTGCATTTTCACCAATGTAGTTATATATTACTCCAGATTGGAAAAAAATCCCTGCTAAATACTTTAATAAGCTTTCAGTGTCCATGCCAGGATCAGTCATGACAGCAAACAGCGGGAAATCACAGCAGGTAGAAACGTGGAGATAACATTCATCAGCAAAAAAAGAGAAAACAAAGAAAAAAGAGTCAATAAAAGGCAGGTAGGAGGAGTAATATTTGCTAAAAGTGAATATACATATATTCACTATATGCTAATCACATGTTTCTGGCTGCATGTGTCTTATCTTTTTATGCATTCATGATTAAAAAAAAAAGAAAAGCCTACATCTCCATCCGCTCCCCTTCCTGTACACACTATAAAAAAAACCCTGACATTAATTATTTGCTATTTTGCAGGCGGGAGTCTGCCCTTTTGCTAAAGGGAGTCATTTATCCCTTTGCATGATGCCTGAAACAAATGAACTAAACAACGATGAGGATAATTATGTTTCCTGCAGCTCATCGCGGATCTGATGCAGCTTTTATTCTCACAAGCAGGAGCATCAAAAAATAGTTGAAGAGAGGCGAGAGACTCGTCTTCTGCCTGAAGACTGTCACACTCTGCCAGACGAGTGCTTTCCATCCACAGGTTGTCGTGGTAACTGCCAGTCTTGTCACCTATAGGAGCAAGTTGATGACAGCAACCATCACCCTCCATCTTGAGCTCTGTTTAATGTCAGTGGGTTGGAGGTGAGGGGGGGACTTCAGTCAGTTTTTATGTAAAACAGGGTCGCAACATCAACAACAAATTGCTAATCGCCGCTCCACTTCTGAGCAATAACATCAATAAGGAGAGGCTCTGAGAATAACTCGGTTTTATTCCTGCAGTTACCTGGAGAGACCCTTTTTACCTTTGATCTCTCTGAATGACGTTAATGACAAGAAAAACCTGCATTTGTTTTCTTTGATACTGTAAAAGCTTTTCTGCATCAAGGGATCCGGGAGAGAAATGTATCATGGCAAGGTCTGCTTTTTAGGGCAGGCATCCCTGTGGTCGAAAAACTACTTCGTCCTTTGTTTCTGCCTCCAAAGGGAACATTACTGGAGTTCATTTAGACTCTTTCTGAGCTCTCCGTTTTTTGTTCGTGTTCTCCCCCTCTCCTCCATCATTTTCTTTTACTGTTATTTTGACTTTCTCTGGCTCTGTGAGAGCCTTGGGGGAATGTGACAGATCCGACTCTCACACAATACTGATTCAGTCTGGACTAGAGTGGTGGATGCAGAGATGAAAAAGGAAAAAGAAAAAAAGAAAAAAAAACTCCTGGGCATTTTTCTCTTGTATCTCAGGTTGTTTTGCCAGAAAAAGGCCCACAATTACCGTCTGAGCACCAGACTCTCCACGTAGGTGCATGTAGGATTCGGAAAGAAGTCTTTCATCTGTGCAAAAACCCCGCTGAGAAACATTTTTGTTTCAAGATGAAACTGCCTCCGTGTAAAAACTGACTTATTTTCTCAAATGACGCACAGCAGAAAATTACAGCACATTAATGCACCTTTTAAAAGATAATAGCAATCGTGACTGACAGAATGATAACACCTCACTAGGACGAGATCTTCTCCAAGTTTCTGAATGTAAAGTGACTGAATTAATTCACACCCACAACACATTATGAAAGAGTCTGCAGCCATGCTAGCAGAACGGTTTAGTTTCATAGTTTAGTGGGTTAGCATGATGCATTAGTTAGTTTGCATCAAACACAAAGTCATGCTACCACTGTGCATCCTGAGGGGAAAATGTGCACCAACTTAATTGTATTGTGTAGCTGTTGAGGCATTTCACTCAAAACCACATGCTAACTTTGTGGTGGTCACTTTGTCAGGTGATCACCACTGATCATGTAACATTAATCAATTAACAGATCATTATGGAGTTCCTCAAGGCTGCATTCTGGGCCCCATTTGATTTTCTCTGTACCTGCAACATTTCTACTCATCACATTGTCACTCTTTCACACATTATACTCAACTGTATGACAATCAACTCTGTTTTATGAGACACAAATTAAAGCCATATCTTTAATCTGCATTTAATTTTGTGTTAATCCCACCTTAAAATGAATTTACATAATTTCTACTGGTTTTATTGTTATTGTTTTCAGTGTTTTGTGATAATAGCATGATGCACGTTTAGTGATACTGCAACTCTGCATTAAAAGTGCTAATTCGGTTTCATTCATATTATCAATAATCGATGACCTGTAAAAACATTTTTCATTTGTTCTTATGTAAGGAAAATGTGTGTCTCTGTGCAAAGAAATGCAATTTTGAATGTTACCTTCACATTACTTGGATAGTTTTCCAGAAGGGAAATCAGTGGGAGCTGAAACCTGCTCGTATTCTTAGCCTTGCACAGTCCATAACGTGTCAATTATCCCTGATTACTGCATGCTGCAAGGGCAGCACCCCTGCTTGTGCTATTATATCTCCCTCTAAATACCACCAGAGCCTCCTCCTCGCTGCAATCACGCCATGCAACGATTCATTCATTACATCTGAAGCTCCAGAGTCACTTTCCAGCCTCTCTATCCAGCCATATCTCACACTACTTCATGACGCCTCACATCTTCCTAACCCCATACTGTGATGGTGGCTCCGGTCTCCTAGCAACCAGCCCTCTTAGAGGAGGTGACAGCATTTGAGTGGGCACCCTCACCTCTCCACATACAAACCCCCCCCCCCCTCCACCACCTCCTCCCCATCGCCACCGCCTCCCTCCCCTTCATCATCCGGATGCTCTTCAAGTCAAGTAAACACACCTCGCTCTGTGGAGCAGTCTGCTTCGTGCTCTCACGCATTAGAGGTCACCATATTGGATTGTCATTTTCTTTCACCTCCTTTGCTTGCATGAAACACTTTGAGTTAAATGAGGCATAATATTCCTCATTTACATTATTTGTGACACTAAAAGTGACCTCTAAAGGAGACTGGGTACGACCACCAACTTAGTTTTCTCTGTCAGTGAAACCTCAAGCTTCATGTTATTTTACCAATAAAAAAATAAATAAATGAATGTTATCAGATCAGATCAAGTCGAGGTTGTATTTTTTATAAACAAAAAGTTGCATCTGTGTGTGCCAGCTTTGTTTTTGGTAAATGGACTTGCACTTACATACCATTCACTCACACCTTCATACGCTGATGGTGGCGGCTTCGTTGAAAGTCATCCTGCTAATCAGGATCTATTCTGATACTCATTCACACACACGTACGCCCACGATGACGAGGACTTCAGGAGTTCAGCGGCTTGTCCAAACGTCACTTTGACACGCAGGCTGGAGGACTGATCGGATCGAAACACTGGTCTTCCAGCTGGTGGACGACCTGCTCACATTGAAAATATACTGACTGTTTTCTGAGTATTTTATAGAAAATCTATTAAGTCTGCAGCTTTAAATGTTTGCAAAGTTGGCCGTTCTGGTTAATACCATTATCTGAAAAGGTAAAAAAAGATGGAAGATGTGCAAAAAACACAGGTTTTATGTAAAACAAACAAAAAAACTCTGTTTGTCAGGTGATGTAGTATAAAGACAAATGTGGCAAACAAAAGTTAGCACTTTTTTACATAGTTTTACTTTAAAGTATTTATGGTGTATTTACATCACCTAAGGAAGGTTCATGCAAATAACACTGATATTTACAGCCAAAGAACCAAAAATGGTTTCCTCTGCATAACCGAGCAGATTTCACGTTATTTGAATGATAAGTTAAGCTGTGTCACCTGCATGCATGATTTGATTTGGCAAATTTGGCACTCTCACATCTGAAAGTGTAAAAGTCGTGTTATTTGTGCGCATGTTGAAGAGCTACAGGTGGAGAGTGCTGGATAATAACAGTAATGATACTAAAACACAGTGTCAAGGTGGAAAAAGCAGAAAAAAAGTCATCAAACTGACAAAGTTTGCCAACATTGGTTACTGTGAGCTGTTGCTCATACCAGAACAAAAGAGACTGCAACAAGACAAGATTAAAGGTTTCATTTATCACATCACTTTTTCATTTGTGGTAGAAAAAGTTTATGTTTCTTCCTTTAAAAGTGACTCCAAATGTACTTAAAAGCACATTTATGTTTTGTGCATGCTCAATAAAGAACCTTAAATGGCCAAAAATGCTGAATTTGAGCTTCAGGAGAACAAAGTTAAGCTCAGTTATGGAAATCTAACACTTTGTTAAGCCATTTAAGAGAACAACACTTTATATTTAGGCAGTCTGCATGTATTAATGACACTCTTGTTAACTGTTTTTTGCAGCATCAGATTCATTTGTGTGCTCCATCCATCCTGTTTTTCACATGTTGCATCCGGAGAGGTGGGGGTGGAGATTCAGCCATGTTCTTTAAATGTAAATGGCACCACACTGCGCTCACACTCGGGCCTGCTGCAGACACACTGTCAACATGACGTGAGTGTTTGACGAAGCTAAACGGCAGCACTTGAAATCTCCCACCTGCACACACACACTCTGCACGCACACTCTGCGCCGCGACCAGGACGCGTCAGCTGCGTCTCCAGCGCCGGACAGCTCCTTTTTATCTTCTTATTATTATCATTATTAAAGGTGGAGGTGAAGAACATCTAACTTTTTTCCATCACTGAAGTTATTTTTAAGCTCGCACGGGAAGAAAATGGATGTTGATCGACCGGCCAATGTCTCCTTCTTTGATTTCGTCGGAGGAGTCCAGCTCCTGCAGGGGGAGGACACCCGCACCGCCATGCCGGTCATCCTGATGGGGATCTGCCTGTCCGGGGCGGTGGGCAATCTGCTGCTTCTGCTGGTCCTCGTCCGGGATTTCCGGAGCGGGAGGGGCTCGGAGGTGAAGGCGCTGCTCGCCTCTCTGGCCTCCGCGGACTTGGCGATCCTGCTGCTGTGCGCCCCGGTGCGCGCAGTCACCTACTACAGGCAGACCTGGACGCTGGGGGGCTTCGTGTGCAGCACCGCGGACTGGCTCCAGCACTCCTGCGTGGTGGCCAAAACCTTCATCCTCGCCGTCACCACCAGGGCCCGGCACACGCTGGTCCCGGGGCCCCCGCGCGTCCCGACGTGGATCCACGGCGCGCTGGCCTTCGTGTGGACCGTGTCCATGATGCTCTCCATCCCGCAGATGCTGTTCGCCTCTCTGCTGCCGCACGGCCGCGGCCTCGTCTGCGTGTCCGAGATGCCGGCGTGCGCCTCCGCCTTCATGAGCCTCTTCTATAAGATCTACCCCTCCGCCGGCTTCGCGCTGCCGGTCTGCTTCACGCTCGCCTGCCACACCAGGTCCCTGCACGGCGCGGTGAACCACGCGCCCTGCCCGCAGCGCCACAGCAAAGTCAGCCTGGTGCTGCTGTGCCTGAGCGGCGCCGTGGGGCTCCTGCTGCTGCCGGAGTGGGGGACGTTCACCTGGATCCGGCTCGGGTACGACAGGCCCCCCGCGGGGCTGCTGCTCTTCGCGCAGGTGCTGCTTTACGCGTGCAGCGCGCTCTGCCCGCTCATCCTCTTCACCATGTACGACGACGTGCGCCAGGGGCTGCTCTCCGTCTGGTTCTCCGCCACCTGCAGGAGCTCCAAGAGGCCTCCCCCCGTCATCAGGTGTCCGAAGACGGAGGGAAACGGGGCGGAGGTGGCCGCCAACGCGGTGACCAACGCGGAGAAGGAGAAGACCTTCCCGGACGTGGAGCACTTCTGGACCGGGCGCAGGAACACGCAGGTGGAGGAGGAGCAGGACCCGGTTCCGTGGGAGAGAGAGGAGAAGATGCTGTAGTGAATCAGAAGTCAAAGTGTCTTTTTTTTCTGTGTGTTTTTAGCTTTGATTAGATGTGAGATAAACTGTCATGTTTTTATCATCTATTTTGAATTAGTGCCCCTCCACTGTCAGGTATGTTCATTGAGCCCCTTTGTTAGAGGAGGTTTGTACAGATGTGAAGCTGCTGTAAATATCCAGGACACTTTGCTGTGATTTCTGTGATGATATTAAAATATTCTCAGATTTGAACTGCTTTGTTTTTTTTCACCCACCTTAATCACGGATCCGATTCAATTCCACCATCAAATCTCTCCATTTAATTCAGGGAGGGTTATGAGATGACATGCAGCAGATCATTTCTCCACATCAAATTAAAAAACTAATCCAGCTGCAGGTCAAGTCAGCTGTAATATTTCAGCAAAAGCAGCAGTTAAAACAGGCAGTGGTGTCCAGAAAATGGACTTAAAAGTGAAAAATGTGGTGTTATCTTCACAGTTTAAGTCTGATAAACAAACTTTATTCCTACTGACCCTCCTCAGGATGTAAAAACAGCACAGGGAGGAGAAGAAATCAGAACTTTTACTCAAATAAAAGCTCCACAGTAAATGTATTGCTTGACGGAAGCACAAAAAGCATGAAAATAAAGTTTTTATCATGCCGAACGACCCTTTTCAGAATCATAAATATTAGATGATTAAATCATTATTATTGATGATAATGTGTTCACCACTTTTTGCTGAAGGTGGAGCTGATTTTAACCCATTTATATGCTGCTGGTGGAGCAGCATATAAGCATTTATCTTTATGTATTATTTAATAAATATTATTATTAAATAATATTTAATAAATGGTTATAACATGTTATACTGTAGTTGTACACAGATATCAGGACATTTTAAAGAGTTTGTTAATAAGTAATAGTCAATAACCTCTCATAAGAAGACATATTTTATATAACAACAACTGTATTTTACTATACATTCATTAATTATCTGTTGATGAACCAGCATAAGGAAAAGTTATACTCACATTAATAAGCTAAAAACTCATTAATATCTCCGTATAACTACATTAGAGTGAGTTAATAACTATTTGTTAAATGGTTATATGCTGCTTATAAATGCTAAATATGAGTGTTTATAAAGTGTTTCAGAGAGGGGTTGCAAATACTGAACATTAATAAACACATAACATTATAATGTGTTATAAGCCATCTTGTATTTACTGTTTATAGATGATGGCAGGGCCCAAGTATAGTTTCATTTTCTGGTTGCTTTTTCAACACAGTAAAGGCACATAAAGTAAACAAAAGCACAATTAAAGTCATTTTAATGTGTCTGAGTTGTTACTAAAGTAGTTTTTGTGAAGTAAAAACAAAGATAATACAGATACCAAGCTTTTCAGATGCTTAGATAACGAGTATTTCCGAGTGTGTTCACCTTTAGTTTGTGATGTGTGATGGATGGACAGACCGCCGTCATCGCCCCACATGACCTACGTTAACAGTCTAACCTTTCGGCGGTCGTGAAAGAAACCTGCTTTTGGTCGACTGTGTGTTTACCAGTAAAGCAGCGGCCGCCTGTGGCTCCAACGCCCCGGCAGATTTGACATTTTAGTCTGCCTGAGTGAAAAGAAAGGTTACAGGTTGAAGAGAAAAAAACAGGCCTCAAAAGCTCTTCAGCATGATTGTACTCCTGCACATAATTTATTCATTGACAATAGACCGTGTCTGCAAACGTCTGCCCTCAGGTCAGCTGGTTTTTCATTTTAGGATTCGCTGTTTTTCTCCATCATAGCAAGATACTACACTGACTAACAGGCTTTTTTTCTGCTAAACTAGGAGACTTCTTAACAGACAATCTGAAATATTAATTCTGTCTCTCATTAATTAAAGATAGAGACAGTGTCCTAACCTTTAAGGGAATAAATCAAAATAAATCTGAAAATGCTGACTGGCAAAAAAAGTGTTCAAATAAACTGAGACGCAGGAAAAGTAAAGTCTTATTTACAGTTTGATATAATATTTCTTAAAACTGTGCAGGGAAATTAAAGTGTCACAGCAGCAGAAAAGTAGAAAAGAATTTGAACATTTATACAAAAGCTTCTCAGATTGTCTTTATTGATGTACGTTTATAGTTTATTGCTGTACGTGAGTCTTTTTATGTCCATATCTCACATGAAAACATACAAATACACCTTATACAGCACTGCAGAGTTCACACATGGTGAAATATACGAGCATAGGAACTCATCCTTTATTTGTCCCACCAAATGGACAACTGACACACTCCCACATATGTACATGTATACATAATTTATGCATAGTGTTCAGGCAGGTGTTTTTATTTAGCACTGAGATGAAACATGAGATAAAAGGTGCTATACACACAATATAAAGTAATAAGCGTAAAAGATGTTGCTTAATATCGATGCTAAAGTGACTCGGGTTAACTCAAGGAAGAAATAAGTGACAATAAACCCAAAACAAAGTGATTAAATCAGCATGTTAGCAAATATTTTTGCACAGCTGAGAACACAAAACTTGACTAAACTTTTAACCAACAAAAATTAAATGAATTGAATGTCCGTATTGATAAAATACTTTCGTTTGAGGTCTATAATTAGGTTTTGCCACTTTTTTCTCATTTATCAAACTTCAAAATAAGACCTTTATACAGAAAATATCCTGTAGAGGATGTTCATGTAGGGAAGTTGATTTCACAGAGAGTACGAATAAAAACAATTGGCTGAATTGATAAAAATTGCATGAATATTTGGATGAGTTGTGAATGTTTGACCGTCATATTTGAATAATTTGTCTGCTTTTATATGTCAAACATTGTTTTTATATGGAAAAGACCAAGTGTTGTTCAAATAGACGATTAAAGTACAATTTATAAAGATAAAATAAGCATTCATGCAGACTCCAAACACTCATCTAAACAGGAAAAAATCCAATCAAAAGCTTTTAAACCAGGTTAGTGTTGAGGCTTGTCTTGAGATGTCTGGCAGCCGATTGCAGCAACTCAGACGATAAAAGCAGCACTGCCATTGATTTAATCCTCAGGAAGAAAAAAAAACAGGAAAGTGCCAAAAAGACCCGACAGACTCGAGCTTACAACATCAGGCCATTTACAGCTTCAGCAACAGGATGTGTGAAGTTCACCGGAAAGATGTAAGTCAAGACAACAGTTTGTTTAAACCTTTGCAGCTGTTTAATGAGAGATGGGAGAGGATACATTCAAAATAACTAAGACAGGAAGCTTTCTTCAAATCCAAAGATTATCAGGTGGATATTTACAACTTTCAAGTGGCTTTAAAAGTGTTTTCAATCAAAGAAGTTTTACATTTAAAACCAATTCATGTACTGAAGTACTAGCAACAAAATAGATAGATAGATAGATAGATAGATAGATAGATAGATAGATAGATAGATAGATAGATAGATAGATAGATAG
>JBAJHX010000115.1:3591043-3615796 GCA_037176925.1 Amniataba percoides
CTAACATGGCTGCTGCACCTTTAAAAGCCCCCGGTGACTGAAGCGCAGTGTGAGCCGGCGTGTGTGTGTGTGTGTGTGTGTGTGTCACCACACACTGTGAAATCGGACTCAGACGTTGCAGTCAGTCTCAGACATGTTTTTGAAAAGGGCACCTTAAGTTCGTGGTTTCTGTACAAACACATCACACTACTGTATCTGTGTGTCCGGAGGAGCGACCCCCACCCAAAACTCACGAGCGTGGCTGTCAGGTTATCAATAGCAGGCCTATGTTAGCGTTCAGCAGGAGGGTTTAAGAGCGTAGAGTGAACATTTAGTGTGGAGAAGGAGGCGTGTTGTGTCGAGAAATATGAATAATTATGAACCTGGGGGAAAACGTCCTGAACAATCGCAACTAAAACTGAACAGAAACATGCAGACGGAGACAGAAAAGCTGCGAAAAGCGACAAACTCTGTAAAAGTGCAGCTGTTAATTTCATAAATGCAAACATTGATGTAATTGAGGCCTTTTTAAACGTCGCCTGTTATTCCTCCCCACATCAGAGCCGGGTAAACACGCAGCAGATGGTTTGAATCAAGCAGCTCCGCGCTCGTACATGTGCTGAGTTTTTTCAGCCCTCCTGGTTTCTGCTACAGCTATTTATGAAATACAACCAGCAGAAATCCAGACTTTTTTGTGCCTCCAACGCCAGCTGGTGAGAAGTCATTTCAAAAGGTGATTTGTGGCTGATCTTTCCAGCTCTGAAAACGTAAAAGCATGCAGTAACCTTTTCTGAGGGGTTGCAGTTGTTCATACAGGCTCCATTTTTGCTGTGAAAAGACAAATGATACTCAATAGATTAGCACTGTTTTTTAAGCTCATGAGTACAGGATGTAAACCAGACACTTGCATATTTTATCATTTGGCTGGTGGCAGCTTCCTGAACTCATACTAGTGGAGGACTTTGTGTTAAATGAGGGATGTCTTGGTGACACTGAGATTCATTTAAGAGGCATTTGGAGCAACCAGAAGTGTATTTGGGCAAACCAGAAGGACATTTAGAGGATCAACTAGATGGTAACTTGGGGTGTTTAAACTCCTTCCTCTTGTATTATATCAGCACAAAATGATAGAAACTGGTTGTTTGTGTATTTCAAAAAGGGGTATTTAGGCACAAAGAGTAAAAAGACTTACCTATCCTGTTACGTTCACATAGCTTCGCACAAAGAGTGGAAACAGGGAAACAGCTAGCCTGGCTTTCTAACTTTATATGTATTGTTTGTTGATTTCATGTGTAAAAACAATATTTTATAGAAAGTTATGAGCCAGAATAAAAGGATCTATCTATCTCTTTAATGTTCACAGTACCTGAAGCACATAATTAATTTGAAACGTTTGATTATGCGTAGGCAGCTCCTGAATAGTCTCTCATACCCCTGAGATACTTTCTCATTTCTCCTTTTTTTTCTAGTTTCTTGGTAGTAATGGTTTCTCCTGTTGTTGTTGCTCACCTCCTATATTAACAATAATACCTTGTAAAGTTTTCTGTATATAGAAAAATTAAATGTGTCTTCTCATTTCTTTTCTTCCTGTGCAGCTGATAAAAAATGGAGAAGTCCAGATGCAGGCGACAGTTAGTGTTGGGCCTCCTGTTGGGGCTGTGGTTTACTCACTGTTTAGCCATCACCACGCCGCCAAACGCCGCCACGCCGACACCCACGGCCTCCCCGTCCCCACAGGCCCAGACCGAGCGGCTCAGGCTCAGGCTGTCCGGATACCCCCGCAAACACAACGAGGGGCGGATAGAGCTTTTCTACAAAGGCGAGTGGGGGACCATCTGCGATGACGACTTCTCCATATCCAACGCCAACGTGCTCTGTCGCCAGCTGGGCTTCGTCTCGGCCACAGGATGGACCCACAGCGCCAAATACGGCAAAGGCCAAGGTGAGAGCGACCTCGGCCGCTTCCTGAGGTTCAGTTTCTGGTTTAATATGATGTCTGATCTGCCACAAAGGTATTTAAAGTGTACACAATGACAGCTTTGGGTACTGTAATCTGGTTACATGTGGTACAGACACTCACATCCCCTTCACGATCAAGTATAATCTGCAAAACTAATGACCTTTCAGCTTTTGTACTTCTTTAAAATCACACTCCTTATTTTGTAAAATTTGAAATCGCCCTGTTTATTGGGAATAATCTGAAGCATATTGGACTTCCTCTCACTCGGCCTCTTGTCTGGAATAAGTGCTACTGTGAGAGCTTTTTTTTTGTACCACAAGCTCCCAGACCACCAGCGTCACTTCCAGGCCTGAGCCGACGACTCTCCGCAGGCCTGGGAGCGCGCTGCAGCCACACTGACACTGCTGCCTGTCTGTCCAGGGAAAATCTGGCTCGACAACGTGCAGTGCAACGGAGGCGAGAAGAGCATTGAATTCTGCAAGTCCCGCGGCTGGGGCAACAGTGACTGCACTCACGACGAGGACGCCGGAGTCGTGTGCAAAGACGAGAGGATTCCCGGCTTTGTGGACTCGAATGTTATTGATGTAAGTCACTGAAATGCATTTAACAAGATTTTTTAATTTTGTTGCAGTAAAAATGATGTGCGGAGTTAATTAAGAGGCACTTATGAGCCCATAAAGTCGGCTTTTGTGGTAACAGCCCTGCAGCTCCACAGCCTATAGACTGTGACCCACATGGTGTTGTTTAGCTCTGCTTTATAACGTGTGTCTGAGCCTGTTAAAAGCAGCACGTCCTCAGAGCGCATTGTCCTGAGGTGAACTATTGTTCTGAGAGTTTTCTCGGTAAACCTGATATATCTCGCAGCGTCAGCGAGTGTTTAAGGGGTCGAGATGAAGAGCGGGGTCGTGACCTCGGGGTCGCCGTTGCAGGTGTTAAACTCTGCTGCTGCGACGTCCATCAGCAGCCTCTTTCACTCAGGGTTTAGTAATATGAGCAGATCTTAAAGCATGTACTCCCAAAAGTCAGCAAACAAACTTGTGTTTCCTCTTCATCGTATCGAGCAGGCATCAAGTTTACTGACACCGTCAAATCCACTCCTCAAATAGTTCTCTGCTTTCTGAATCAATATTGCTTTAAAGTCTTTTTAATGTAATATCCCTGGTGTTTGTACACTTAGTGCAATAAACATTACGTATGAAGGTTTAAACTTTATCAAACCTCAAAAACAAATTAGCACTTTGCACAACAATTTCTACTTTTGTCTTCATCTTGATGACTGAGCAGTCAATTTTTTCTCCACATAAGCTCCTGAGAAATGTCCCACATGTAAATAAAAGCCTACTTAGCCTCAGTAGTTGATAGAGAAATGAATTATTGTGAAGCCTCCTCTTTGTGAACGAGGAGGAACTTAGTGTTCTCTCCGGTGGAAACGATGGCTGAATGAATGTGAGCGTTTCTATAAAAGGTCAAGTGTGCTCGGTAAACCCTCCCTGAATAAATAAAGCCTGAAAAACTGAGGCACGTTTTGAATCTGACTCTAAGGAAACGCTGTTGGGTGGGAACGCCGGCTTAGCTCATCATTTTTCCACTTGTCCCCTTTGATGTCCACTTGTGTAACCGACTGGTCCGCGGTGAACAGGGTTAGACCGGGGGACTCGCTGGAAACTCCTGAATGATTGGATGATCTGTTGCACAGAGGGGTGTTATGAAAAAAAGTTCCATAAGAGTAAGTGGGCGGACTTTCAGATGCACAGCTCTTCTCTTTCTTTCTGCCCAGTGCTGCGAGTCAGACTCAAATGTGGCGTCCAGACTTCAATCTCTGACCGCAGCCAGGGTTTTTTTTGTTTTTTTTCCCCAATTAAACCACAGCGGAAGTGACTCATTGCAAAGCTGGCAATCACAGATAGTCACGTTTGCCACTTATGAACTGTTAGTGAGCAGCTTTGACCCAAGATTACACCTCACAACAGCTATGAGACACTGTTTAGTCTGCTCCTCTCACTCGAGTTTTAAATAGACGTGCACATGATATATGTACGTCTGTATGCAAGAATGTGGCAGTATATAAGGAAAACAACCGCTGTGATTTTCTGCAAACTAAAGCTTCCTCTCCTCATTTAGGTTTAAGATAAGATAACATAACATAAAATAAGATGATGTAGGATAAAATAAACTTTATTGATCATCTCAAAAGTAAGAGAAATATTACAAACATACAAAAATTAGAGACAAAAATACATATATAATACGATAAATATGAATACAATATATATATCATACATAAATATGTAGATATATCCATGGATTGTTATTGCATATGTCAAACACCAGTGTGCAAAAATGTACAGTAAAAGACATAAAGCAGCAAATATTTATTGCATAAGATAAGGAGATTAAAGTAGAAGTAAAGATAGGTAATGGATTAAAGGTTTTTCTCTGTTTACATCTTTTTCGTGTTGTGTTTTCAGCCCAGAAAAAGAGTGAAAAGCAACACTGATGCCACTTTTCAATGTCTAATTTATTCTCCATTAATGAACAGCAAATTTAAATGATTTTGCCCTGATTGATTTTCTCCACACAGGCTTTAGTCGATGAGAACAAGATCGAGGAGGTGCGGCTCCGGCCGGTCATCGCCATGGCCAAGAAGAGGATGCCCATCTCGGAGGGCGTGGTGGAGGTGAAATACAAAGACAGCTGGGCGCAGATCTGCGACCTGGGATGGACGGTCAAAAACACACGCGTGGTCTGCGGCATGTTGGGGTTCCCACATGAGAGGAAAGTCAACAAGAACTTCTACAAGTAAGTGAATTAAAAACTGAACTGAGGAAAAGCCGGAGAATGAGGCGCTTCTGTTCATCACATGAGTCTGAAAATGGTTTATAACAAAGGAAAACAAGTTCCAGTGTCCTTTCATTTAGTTGAAACAGACTGCGGCTCAACTTGATGGCTACTTTTAGGAAAATGTTTTTAATTGTGCAGTAAATTTGAAGCTTATGTGGTTTAATCATCTTAACATAAATACTGGAAACAGAGAGAAACAACTAAAACTTTACACAAACACAAAACTTTACAGAAAACCACATTGTGTTGTTTTTCCAAACAAACAAGATATAAGGTTGTAATTAGCTTGGAAAATTAGCAGATTTAACAAAAGTCTGACTGTAGGAAAGAATTTTTCCAGTTTGTTTCTCAGTACAGACGGTGTGAATTAGCTGAAGTGGCTTTAACTTTCTCATTCACTCATGATGGGATGTTTGACATTCTCGTGGTTTGAGTCTGTAAAAGCAAAGTGGCAACACTTCGACCAAACCGCACGTGGATGTTAGTCTTTGTTTGGGAAAGAGTGGACATTATAGGAGCTGCTGTTTACTGTGGATGTGAAGGAAACTGTGTGTGGGACTTTGTTTCTGTCAGAACTGCAGCTCAACAACAAAGCACACGAGCGCCCGATTGTTCTGCGACTTGTTCTTTTTGTTTTTCCTTTGGACGGGCAGAAAAGCCACGTTGCTCCGTGTTCTCGGTTCTCTGTTCATTACTCTGCACAGGAAGCTGAAGAGAGACAATTAAGCCTTCCTGCAGAGACGGAAAAGTAAAAAGCAGCGTGTGTTTTGTCTCGTGTGTTTTCACATCTGTGTGGCGCAGTGAGACTGAAAAAACTGTGAGATATCTGCATCCAGATCTCAGTGAGTCAGAAAAGATGGAGTTGGGGGAAACTTAATATGGAACAAATTTGATAACAGATTTATCGTTTACATTGGATGATTTCTCTCTTTTATATCATTTTAAATTGAGTGTCAGAAAATATATTACATTTGAAGACATCGCCTTCACTTTTCACATCTTTTTATTGGCAGTTTTCACTTTTTACAGCTCTAATTTGCCAATTATTATTATTAATAGTTGATCATTTGGGCTACAAAATGTCAGAAAACTGTGAAAATGTGTTTTTTGCAGTTTAATGAAGCCTAAGCCGACATCTTAAATCGTGTTGTATTTCCTGGACAACAGTGCAAAATCATATTTAGCCAACAATGACAAAAAACAGCAAATAATCACCAATGAGATGCTGGAATAAGGAAATGCTCACAGTAGCTTTTATTCTAGATAAATGTCTTAAAAGATAATTAGATTATTGTAAATAGTAACTGATGATTTATCAATGCATTACATGATTAATGTTACAATGAAGAGGAAAATCATGATTGTTTTTTCATTTTCACTCTCTCAATACTCAGTGTGTGTAAATAAATACAAAGACAGCAAACTGTATTGGACAGTCAGACAGAATCAAAAGGTTTACGGTTCATTTTAAGACTTAAGACTGTTTCACGCTGTTTTCCTTTTTAATTAAAAGTGGGGGGGGCAGGCTGTGGTATGTGAGGACAGCGATCACTTCAGTGGACTCTCAGACCTCCACCGTTTATCCTTCCAGTATGACTGCACACATTCCTGGCTGCGCTCCAGCTGAAGGCGTTTTATTCATCCCCTGCAGATGCTTCACAGTAGTATGAGGGGAAACGTGTGTTTTCTCTCAGCCGTGTGTGAAGGCCGAGGCTCGGGGGAATAGTGCAGGGTCGGGGGCTGGTTGGTCACATAATGCACAGTGAGCGAGTGAAGACCGCCTGCTTACTGTCACATTGTTCTGTGCGGTCTGTCCTCTCTTTTTATGTAGTTTATGAATGTAGGAGAGCTGTATTACTCTTTCAGAAGTCTAATCCAGGTTTAATTTTTACTGCAGTTTGGTCACAAAGGGTTTTTAGCGCAGATACTTACAAATAGATGAATGCAGACTGCTGATTTTGTGACAATATAACAATTTTCATGTCTAAATATTGTTATATTAACCCCACTGAAACCCAGCAAGCTCATTTAAGATGTCCATTAAATTAAAAATATCTGTATTTTTTATGAGGAAATACTACATTTCAGATAAAGGCAAGCTAATATTGTTGAAGCTGACTGAAAAAGGCTTTCTGATTTTCACATATCAGACTAAAATAATTTCATCTGAGCCCAAAAGATTCAAAACACGTCAGTATTTTGGACATATGTTTGCACATCTGATGTCTGTGACTGTAGCTGTTCATCATTTTATGATGACAAAATTGGGGCTTATGAGGTTAAAAAACCCTTAAAGCCATTTAAAATCACTATCACTGAAAAATCCCTGCATGTAGCTGGACTTTTTATGGTATTTCCAGCCAATAACAGGTAGATATTGCGGCGTTGTAGATGCTGAAATGGCTGCTGAATCCTGAATAGCTGGAATAGCTCTGTAATTGTGATCGCACACTGGTGGCCTGAAGTCTGTAACACAATATACCGGAGACCCGTGGAATCTGGAAAATGTTATTCGCCACCGACCCTCCAGTATTTGACCTTAAAGACGTGTGTGCAGCCCAGAGACAGTGTGTACGTGTGTGTGTGTGTGTGTGTTTGCATGTAGTCTCTCTCCTGTATGTGATGGAATTTGGCTGTCTCACTGTTGCAGACGTCTGAAAAAGCGAGCGGCCGAGACGGCGTCCAGGCCAAAGGTTAATGTTTCGGCCGGCGGAAGGTACAGCGTCACGAGGGAAAACCCACCGTCGCACACACACCTCCGTCCGCTCTCCGTTTACTGTAGATCTGACAGTGGGTTTCCTGTTGGAGTAGAAAATAACCATTTACCACCCGACTTCTAGCTAGATGAACACTTCCCCTCCCTCTAATATCATATTATGATGACGTGCAGCATGTGAATGGGTTGGAGTGTTTTCTTATTTCGTCCTACTAAATGTGATTGCCTAAATGTGGAGGTTTAATTCTCATCTCATCTTCGATTTTTTCATCTTTCTTTCACATTTCTTCTGACATGGCACAGATTATAAAGACAAATCTTCAAAACTTATACATCCAGTGCACAAAACTTCTAAAACTCTTCTTTCTTTCATCATTTTGACCTTTTTGAGGCCCTTTGATGGGACAGATGTCGTCAATCTGTGCCGTGTCAGTGACGGGCTCTTTGTTGTATTTTTTTTCTACGGATTAGTCCTTTTTAATTCAGTGCAGCAGCTGGAAATCCCGTCTCACACCGTGGCATGCTTTCTGGAGGAGGCTGGGTTCTTCAGCTAAAGAGTAACAGGCTCGAGTTCGCCTGACGAGACACGACCTGCCGGCGTCTGTACAATCTGCAAATAATTCACAGCGTTTGTTTCAGTCCGCTCGGAGCGCCAGATGGGGGGAATCTGCCACGTTGGATGATAAGAGGGGAAGCCTTTTTATGATTATTTTTTGACAGTTATTATGTGACACCACTTATTAAGTGTCCTGAAGCTGAAAAATTACAGCAAGCAGGTGCTCCAAGCAGATGCAAACAAATTATTGCTGTGAATTATTGAACTCATATTTTCTTTATTATAAAGTGCACAGAATGAGGATAAAACTGGCTTTCTGTATTTTTAATTTTGCCAACAGATCCCTTGAAAATATTATAATATTATGAAATGTTGTAACTCTCAGTACTTTCTGACTTTTCTACGCTGTCTGAAGCGTCAGTTTCCCACTTTGTTCCTCCTGAGGATGTAAATCTTTAGAAATACTTCACAAATATGTTTCATTTTTAAAACAAGCTCAACAATTCTAGTTTCTAGCAGACTTTACAGAAACAGAATAAAGTATTGTTTTTTAAAATCTATGAACTCAACCCAGTTTTTGGTCAACAATGGAGCTCCACAGCACAGAGAAATGAGACATATCAGGCTTTGGATACACACCATGTTCATTGTTGGGATTTGTTGACAGGAAGAAAAACACAGAACATCACTAGATTTATCCTTTAAAATGAGTTAAAGTTTTTTTTAGCAGCCTGAAGCACAGTTGAATGTGTAATGCTAAAAAAAAAAAATAATAATCATCTGCAGATTGTAAATGACTCAGGTCTGGATCATTTTCTCACAGAATGAAAATGCACTAACACAGACTGTGTGTGGTTTAATTATTACTACACATACCTCTATAATTTAAAAGCAAAGCCGTTAAAACTAATTCAGTGTGGTAACACAGATTTGTACTAACAGTCATGTTAATTATCACGCTCTACATGTCGTTCACCATGTGGAAAAATGTATGTGGACACCCCGACAGTGCACCTATTTGTTCCCCTCCCAGTTCATCACGGAGGTGTTGGATGGGGTTGAGGTCAAACCTCTGTGCAGGTCAGCTTAGCTCCTCCACACCAAACTGGAAAAAGTCATGTCCCTATGAACTCTGTCATGTTTACACAGGAGAGAGATTTCTGCTTTTAGAGGCGCAGTATTGTTCAAAATATCATTATATGCTTTGCCCAAAGAAGAAAAAGCAGTTACAGAAAGGAAATAGAAAGGTGTCCACATACTTTTGGCCATGTAGTGCATATATGAGCCTGCACTGCTGAAACGTGTCAAAATGTCTGATTGTTTTGTGTCTGTTTACATGCTTTTATAAAGGATGTGTCACTTTCAACAAATCTGCAGGACTTCTGAATATAACGAGTGCAGCTGTGTTGAAGGAGACACATCCTTTTCCACTGTGTAACCACAGTTTTTAACCCAGTCGTGCACCATGTAAGCTTTTGTCACTGTGATATTTCACTTTGTCACCCCGTTGTCGAGTCCTAACTGTGCAGTCTAACCCGTGTTTACCTTTGCAGGCCGGCATCCAAAGCTAAAGCTAACTCTAAGTCTAAACAGAGCAGCCCTGGCAAAAGGTAATCTGAGGAAAAGTTCGGTTCAGTGGGTAAAGTTAAAATGTCTGAAAAAGACCCACACACATGCTGCTTCACAAACAAATGCAATTTAAACTCATCTTGGCACATCCGTCCCCTCCGGTGTGAACACCTGCCCTGCACATGTGGCTCATCAGGAAGAACATTCAGGGTTTTCACAGTAAAAGCCCACAGATTAATCCCAAAAAAGTTTTTTAAAATATCTTCTCAAAGTACAAATGTAATTTATGTGCAGAATAGTAAAACACCTGATGTGCAGAACGTACTTGATTACAGAGACTCTTTTGATGCAGAAAGTTAAATGATACATGCTCGTTCACTCTCTTTTTCTAAGTTTAATGAGACAGTTTATATCAATCATGTCTAAATAGTATCTATGAAGTTTAGCATGAAGACTGGAAACAGAGGGAAACATTTGACCAGGCTTTATACGTTAACAAAATTATTATCTACCAGTAGTTTAATACTATAATAATAGATATAAGGTGTTAGTCTTTGTTGATCTTTGTGTTCAACTTCTGATGGGTTTTGAAAGTTAAATTTATACAATTGGTTTAATTAATATTTGACTTTACTGGATGTATATTTACTGTTGATCCAGACTAGTAACTATGATTTTTTTCATTTTTTCAACATTTTATCATGTTTTAAGACAATATCTGTGACAGTTTGTGACAGCTTGAATATTATTTATTCTTACTGTAACATGAGGCGTTGTATGTGCATGTTGTAATGACCTGAAACAGCATTTCTGTGAAGTACATATATGTTAAGTTTTCTTTGTAGATCATGAGGATGATATACATTTATGTTCAGTCACGCATATCTTCATTTGTGTGGCTATTCTTTAATATTTTTGTTCACTCTCAGCATATTATCAAATAGTTAATTGTCGATTGTAATTGTTAACAGTAGATTGTAAATACAAATATGCAATTGATTAATTCATATGATCAATTGCTCTGTCCCAAGTTAATACAACATAGTGACTAAGCAGGTTTTAAGATTTGTTTTTAACCAAGAAAAGTGACCAAATAGTGATTATTACCTCTATAATTGTGATATAATAGGAATTTTTGAGCTAGCTGGATGGATATACAGGAGCTGTTTACAGATGGAAAACATTATTTGCAGTAAGTGTTGGTAACACCCCTCAAAGAAAAAGATATTAGAAAACAAAAAAAGAAGTCTTAAATCTTATGTTGTTTTGCACAGTTTCAGTATTATTTCCTGTTAGTATGAAATGTTATATTGATATTTTTGTTCATTAACGTCTCAAGCAACATACTGTGATAATAAATAAATACTCAGGATGGATTTAGTGCAGATCTAATGCTTCATCACCTCTCATGCCCTCGTCTGTGCAGGTTGTACTTGGCGCGTCAGAAGAACTACTTCCACATTCACTCTGTGGAGTGTACGGGCACCGAGGTCCACCTGGCAGCCTGCCCGCTCGAGTTCAGCAAGCCAAACGCCACATCGTCCTGCCAGGGCGGCATGCCGGCCGTGGTCAGCTGCATGCCGGGGCCGCTGTTCATGCCAAACAGTGGCCTGAAAAAGAAACTTAAAATTTCGGTAAAGTAGTCTTTAACTTCAGGACCGTTCAGCTCAGCAGGCTTTTTAAAGAGAAGGCATTTTCACTTTTCAAAGCAGGAAAAGCACAGGTGTTACTAATAACATTAACAATGACTCTGCTCTGTTCAAGTAAGCTATTTAAGCCATGACAGTGAGCCAACATGAAGAAGGACTCATCACATTCATTTTACTATTTACAATTTTTTTTTTCAAAATGTAAGTTTGTGAAAATGTACAATGAGAGTGTGAGCTCTGCTGAGCCACATGTGTCAGCAGATTTTTGCTCAGTTGACACAGAAATAACTTTTTTCATCTGATCAAAGTACGAAACTTATGATAAAGTGTGAAATATGGCAGAAGGCAACAGAAAAAGCTTCTTAGTGGACCTTAGGTAACTTTTAGTGTCTCACAATGGAATTGTTTCTGTTTTAGAAGAAAGGAAACATGCTAAAGTAAATAAAACATATTAAATTCTGCATAGTTAGCTCCATGACACAGTTATTTAAACTTATTAGACAACAGCAGACAGTCTGATAGCTATAGATGCAGATGCAGATAGATATTTTCATGCATCTGCTTGTTGTTTAGAGCAACGTGAGGCTGAAGGGAGGTGCCAAGGTGGGCGAGGGTCGGGTGGAGGTGCTGAAAGACAACGAGTGGGGGACGGTGTGCGACGACCGCTGGAACCTGCAGTCAGCCAGCGTCGTCTGCAGGGAGCTCGGCTTCGGCAGCGCCAAGGAGGCTCTCACCGGGGCCCGCATGGGACAAGGTGAGGAACAAACGTGGCACAATGACAAACAGAAGCTGGAGGAATGGTATAATGAGAAATTAAACCTCAAGAGATGACAAAAACATGTGATTAAAGGTCATTATTTAGCACAAACCATGGCAAAGCTGCCATGTTGTCATGGCGTCACAATAATGTTGATCCTTGTTTCATATATTTGTTTCACATGTCCGAGAAGAGCACAATCTGTTCTGTGCTTTGCATTAAATCCCTGTGAAACCGTCCCCCGAGGCAGGATGTCTTTATAATCGTCTTCAGACGGGTCATCAGTCGTCAGCTGTCTTTCTGCAGCCCGTCTTATCTCTCAGGTCATCTCAACGCCCCAGAGGACGAATAATCTGCCCCCAACAAGTCCACATTCCTACACAGATTCCTCATTTGGAGCTTGTTTTAATAAGCGAAGGAATGCAAAGAAATGATAAGACAACAAAACATGAGAGAGAGAGAGAAGTTCATCAGTAAACAAACATGCTGCTCATTTTCCCACCAAGTTTCTAGAATAAGAGAAAAACCTCAGTTGCTCCATCCATGAATCATTTTCAGAAACATTTTGCCTCCCTTCACTTTACTGATGCTGAGTCTCTCATACAGTTGTTGATCATTCATCAAAAAGCTCCTTTCTTTGTGTCTGTCAGGCCTATTTTTGAACAAAAAGCCATTTGTATTGTTGCAGCTCAGTTATGGACCATTTCATGTGAAAATAAGTTGAACGATTTTTAAAAGTGCAGCTCGTGTCTGAGCTGTCTGGCCTCCACATGAGAGACGTTAAACCTGTTTTTGTGACCTTTTTTTTTTTTTACTGGTCCAGATGATTGGAACTGATACACTTCATAGTCCAACAAACATTTAAATGTATTTTTGAAGTGTCATTGTAGGTAAGTCAGAGTGAGTCTGCTTTTTAAGAATGTGCATGTATGTCCTTTCCATGTTTTGGATCCAAAGACTTGAACATGAGCAAGTCAGAAACATGGGAATCTTTCTAATCTCTACAGTCCATCCCAAACTAAACTTTTAAGGAATAAAATAAAAGTGCTGGCTGAATGTTAGAATATTTATCTTTATCGTGTGTGTTCCTCATCAGTGATTCTCTTCATGAACATGGAGGTGTGTGTACTTTTGGGTAAACTTCCCTTAAAACAAGCAGCCTTTTGAAACGCTGGGTGGGGATAGCTCGCCGTCGTGTGTGCGCATGATGATTTCCACCGCAGAGGAAGTCGGTCAGATGGACGTAAGAACCGCCACCGTTTGGCCGAGTCAGTCCGAGAAACATTCCTGAGCGTCACCCGAGTCGGAAACGAGCTCCGCTGAAGGAATTTCTTTCACAGGAGATTTCATAACGCAGTCAGTCGCCTCACGGTGCTGCGACTCTCGGTGATGGAGAGGGAGTTAAGAGGGCGGATGCAAAACAGGGTGTCGCTGACGGAGAACATGCACGCTCAGCAAACATGCCTCAGGTTAAAAAGCAAACTGAGAATTAGTTTGAAGAGGCGCTGTACATGGAAATGAACCCGAGAGAGGACTCCACAACTGCCGGCTCTGTGTGAAAGCATGTTCAGATTTAACATGGAAGCTAAAACACATACATCACCCTGCAAATGCACTGCAGGTCCTGAGCATCCACTGTTATCATGAAAAATAAGTGAACTTTCTAATTGTCTCAGTGATTCCACCAATATCCATATAATTCAACAAAGCTTTAATATTTAAGTCATTTGTACCAGCTCCATAAAAAAGGTGGTGAGTGTGTTTTACACTTCTAACTACAGGGACATTAGTTCATTTAAATAAGGGAGAACAAGGTAGACAGTTTGATCATTAACAGGGTTTTGAGATTTATCCAGATTTTTTCACTCAGTCTGACCTGAGTCACTCAGATCTCATCTAAGCACCTTATTACTGGTTTCAGGCTCATTAAAAGCTGCAGTGGTTGCAACACATAAAGAGTCTGTGACCCACTGAGTAAATATTTTTATATAACTTTGTCGTAATTAGGAATAATTTGAAATGACCCGATCTGATGAATGGCTCTCTGTTAATGGAAGATTTTGGGGTTTCCAGATATTAACTACAAAATGTGGGACTGCTTTGTATTGTTTGTTCAAGAAGCTGTAATACAAAAAAAAAGTTGGAGGGAAAACAATCCTTTTCCTGGACTAAACACCCCTTTGTCTTGGCTCTCATCAGGTTCTGGCCGACGATCAGAGCAGAACTTTTCCACAAACAAGTCGACTTTAATTAACTGTCCCTCTGTCCGTCCAGGAATGGGTCCGATCTACATGAACGAGGTGAAGTGCGTCGGCCAGGAGAAGTCCATCTGGAACTGCCCCTTCAAAAACATCACGTCGGAGGACTGCGGACACATGGAGGATGCCGGCGTCCGCTGCAACGTGCCCTACATGGGCTTCGAGAACTCGGTCAGAGCTGAACCTCCTCACCAACACGCTTCATCTTAACATGAAATTAAGCTGAGAAAAAAAGTTGACTGAATTGTTTATAGTATTTATTGCATCAGCTGATAAGAAATGATGTATATTGCTAATGAGAATTAGGCTGAATAAGTAGATCTACCTATTTTTTATCCATTTGTTAATTTCTTTGCTCTTCCACATATCTTTTCAGTTTTCTTCTAACGTCTTAGATTTAGAGCCAATACTCACAGAAATCTCACATTTTTCATTTTCAAACAATAATTCTTTACTGCTGTCACAAAAAAATATAATTTAGTCTGAGTTTCATATTTGTGCGCTCTGACTTAAGTAAAAAAGCTTTAAATAAGACCCAGTCCAATGTTATGTGTTAATATAAATGCATATTTTTATCAACTTTTTTGTGACAACAGTGATTTCCTTTTAACACAGAGCATGTCTGGTTGTGCAGTTTGCATTTTACCAGATCATACTCTTCCATGTTTCCTGTAGATGCACGTAGAGGCCGAGAGGGATAAAAACACACTTTTATCTTTGATGAGTTTCAATTTGAGCTGCACACACAAAATCAAAAAAGTAAATTAAGTAAAGAACAAAGTTTTTATCCCGGCCGGCCGTCGTGTATCTACGCTCTGCTCTGTGCTCTCTAACCCCTCGGCCCCTCGCAGATCCGACTCACGGGGGGACGGACTCGTTACGAGGGCCGCGTGGAGGTGCTGAGCACAGACTCGAACGGGACGCAGAGCTGGGGTCTGATCTGTGGAGAGAGCTGGAGCACCAGGGAGGCCTCGGTGGCCTGCAGGCAGCTGGGCTTGGGCTACGCTAACCAGGGCCTGCAAGTAGGTTATTAACACCGCAGAGGGATGAAGGTTCTGCAGCATTCTGGTGGATCTGACATATGCAAATATAATATACTGTCATGAAAACATAAAAAAATCATAACATTTAGTATAGTTCATTTTATGCTCAAATGTTTCTGTTCAGTCACATGTTATTTAATATGTGCACAAACAAAACAACAAAACATAACTATGCTACATCTCGGTGTATATATTTTTGGAAAGTACTTGAACGTGCATGCATTCATATCTGACAGTATATTATCACTTCCATATGCAGTAGCTGTGTCTTTTCCTACTTGGGGGAAAATGATACTGTTTTGGCCCTTTTTTATGTGGGAAGACCAAAACATGAAGTTTCTAATCAAACTCAAAAGCCACTCACCTCCACTCAAAGCCAAGCGGTGACCTCATCTGGAAACCACGCCGACATCGCCCCCGCCTAGAAAAGTCTAACCAAACTGCTGCTTCTACAACACGCTGTCCACCGCCGGAGGCTCGCACATGAAGAGAGATAGTTAGAGCTCAGGCGGTTCAGAGACAGGACAGGAAGTGTGTCCCCTCACTGACTCCCAGCAGGGCGTCTCTGCAGATCCGGATAGTGGGCGGCAGGAGCACGTATGAGGGCCGCGTGGAGGTTCAGGTTGGCTCCAAGTGGGGCACAGTGTGCAGCACAGGCTGGACCACAAAGGAAGCCATGGTGGCTTGCAGGCAGCTAGGGCTCGGCTACTCCATGCATGCCATCACTGTAAGTAGACTTAAATGAAAACAGATTTGTTCCACAGAGGGATGCTTAAAAAAATATGTTGTTTACAGGTTAAAATGCATCGTGAAGAAAAAAGAGAGAAACAGACAGAATCATTGATGTAAGATGAAGTTAGTATTCAAAGCAAGGGGAGCTTTATTTTAAGTATGAAGTGTGTCTAATGTAGATTGAAAAAGAGTCTTAAATCAAAATGCTTTTTTTAACCTTTTTCTGTAGAGACTGTGAGAACAGTTAGGCTAAGCTTATATACATATAACGAGACATGACTGTAAAAACATCTGCTATAAAAACATAATATACAGCTTCACACACACAAAGATGAGTATAAAATGGACACTTTTCAAATACATAAACAACTTGCAACTTAAGAGAGTTGAGTTCAGATAAAATGACAAACAATTTACTTAAAATTGAGCTTGAAATCATTTTTACAAAACTTATAAGTTCCAACCTGGGGCAAATTCAAACACAAGAAAAAACAAACTTTTGATTCTTTGAGTGATTAATGTGAGGTATCACAACAAAATGAGCATTAGCTCCTCTGCATCACACATTTGAGTCCCGAGCTGTGAAACTCAACTTTAAACTGCATCGAGTTTGAAAACAAATAAACTGGGAGGAAATTTGGGAAGATGGATGTACTCATGTGCATTAAAACACAATGAGCATCTTTTAAAATTAGCAATAAATGTGTCTATCGTTAAAGAGGCACAGACAACCCACACAACAAAACATTGCACAGCTACAGGGCAGTTCTTCTGTGGCTTCTTGTAAATGTGGTAAATTTCTGACTGGACTAGAAATGAATATGCAGGAAGGCTGGCACACAAAAATGTACAAAATTACAATTCTTCATGATAATATTATACCTGAAAGTCCATGAACATCACGGAAATGATATACAGAAATGCAATGATGGATTTTTTTCTCTAAAAGGTAGGAAGTTTAGTTTATTTTTCAAACACAGTCGGAATCTCTTCATAATCCATATTTAGATTTATCGTGGCGTAGAACTGAGAAGCCTTCCAGTAAGTGATTATTGAATCGCTCAGTGTCTGAACAAACTTATTGTCCTCAAGTGATCATAAACTGTGTCCTCAGTGATCAGCCAGCGATGATTCATCGACATCTGTTTTTCAGCACACTCAACTTTCTGCAGCTTCATTTTTTTGGACGATTGTTTCCTGATCGATGCATTTTTTTGTGTGTTTTGTTCGTCTGCTCGCCGCCGTCTGACCCCAATCGAAGGAAACCTGGTACTGGGACAGCAGCAACGTGACGGAGATGGTGATGAGCGGTGTCAAGTGCACAGGAAACGAGATGACCCTGAGTCAGTGCCAGCATCACAAAACCGTCAGCTGCCAGAAGTCGGCCGCAAAGTTCGCAGCTGGAATCATCTGCTCTGACAGTGAGTGACGAAAAGCAGGATCCAGAACACATTTCAGAGGGAATCATTCATTTTCTCTCTGTTGTTCCACTTTCTTGTCTCTTAAAATGTCTTAAAATGTCCTCTTGTGCCATTTTGGTCACATGTACTGAACTTTTTTGTGCTTTCTCTTTTTTGGAACTGGTGGTATTTTAGATGGATATTTTATGTGATGTTGAGCTTAAAAAAAAGTGTAAAAATGTAAGAGAAATGCTCTTTTTAATTCAACTTGTTGTCATGTGGGCTGGTATTGCATTATTACAACCACTAATCATTAATGCAATGAATGTAGAAAGAAAGTAATGCAATAATTGTAATTTCATTATTCAGCATCCTCATCCCCGTTATGAGTTAATAATTAAACTGTGTGTTTCCTCATCTACTCTAATAACGTCTGCCTCTACCGGTAAACAGGTCTTGATTTAGATCTATTATAAAATGAGAGTTTAAATCTTACTCCACCTCTGTGCCCAGCGGCCTCTGACCTCATCCTGAACGCGCCTCTGGTCCAGCAGACGGTTTACATCGAGGATCGGCCTCTTCACATGCTCTACTGCGCCGCCGAGGAGGACTGCCTGTCAAAGTCTGCAGCCAAAGCCAACTGGCCGTACGGACACCGACGCCTGCTGCGCTTCTCCTCGCAGATCCACAACATAGGCCGGGCCGACTTCAAGCCGAAGGCCGGGCGACACTCGTGGGTCTGGCACGCCTGCCACGGGTAAGGTTGTTTTTATTAAGGTTGTCTTTATTAAGGTAGTTTCTGGATGATGACAACCGTCTTAAACAGCAGACTGGAGCTTTAATGCTGCATTAATCTGAATCTCAATGGAGATAAATTAGGAGGTCTGGATGAGACAGGAAAAGTAAAAAAAAACAAACACCAACAAAGTGCAGTTTACATGAATGTAATTTCACTATTCTGTCAAAAATCATCCTCAATATACGTGATGCACACATTCTTGCAAAACAGTACAATTTCTGTCCCATGTATTCCTATTTCACACGTTCTTCACCAATTTACCTCCAGGGGACTAATAATTGGACCTGATGGTAACAATAAATATCTTTCTGAGGGTAAAAGATATCGATGTTTTCCCAAGCAGTGACAGGTATCATATATGTACCGTTTCTTCTAAATATTAAAGTATAGTATCAATATTGGTCAAATACTAAGAACAAGTTGGTAAAATATTCATTTTACTTTTAGATTTGAACTTGTGACTATAGTTTAGTGGCCTTGGAATAAAAGAAGTAAAGAAACTGGAAGTAGCTGAAACCCGAGTACAGATACATGATAGATTCACGCTGAATTAAATACTCATGTTTTTCTTTCTGGCAGTAACATCCTCTGTCTCTTTTCAGACAGACAAATAGGGAGAAAGTACAAACAAGTGCACTTTCTGCATAAAGTTATGTTCAAGAAAAAGTTACCCATAATTAAGTTAACCCATAATTTCTATTTTATGTGACCTTTGTAACTCATATCAGTAGTTTTATTCATTTGTGGAGGACTTTCTGAAGTTGGAATGAGGCTTTTTGTCATTTCCAACATTATTTTTTTCTCAGCCACTACCACAGCATGGATATTTTCACCCACTATGATCTGCTGAACGCAAACGGCAGCAAAGTGGCCGAGGGACACAAAGCCAGTTTCTGTTTGGAGGACACGGACTGTCAAGAGGGTGAGTCGGATTTTCTTTCAGGTTTTGAGAGCATAAATGAAAAAAAATGAATATGGATTCACCATCGTTTTTTCCATCCAGGTGTTTCTAAGCGGTACGAATGTGCCAACTTTGGCGATCAGGGCATCACTGTGGGCTGCTGGGATTTGTACCGTCACGACATCGACTGCCAGTGGATCGACATCACAGACGTCAAACCTGGAAACTACATTTTGCAGGTCAGCGTGCGAGGCTGACGTTATTACTTGTCCAGATTTGTAAATAGCAATTTAAATAAAATCAGGCAGCTCTCCAACTTCGCAGACTCACAGAGTTTCAGTGTTTGCAGATCAGATTATTCTGAACAGACAAAAGCTCGTTCGTCCCCTCTGGCTCATCACTTCTCTTCTGGATGTTTAGATAATAAGATAATAATATTATTCACAGATGAAGACGGAAATCTGCAACTTTTCAACATAATCAGTCCCAGATTTACTCTTTCCCTGAAACCAAAAGGAAATATAGAGAAAGGCTGAGAAAGACGCCTCTCTCACCACAAGAACTGAGAAAATATGATCAGCTGCAGGGCTTTTACTTATAATGGAGAATTTTCACAGTGTTATATTAGTACTTAAGCAAATTATCTGAATACTTCTTCCTTCTCTGATTCTGATATCTGCGATGGTGTGTTCTTTTATTAAAACATATTCCTGTTATGTCGTCACCTCTTCAGATCGTGATCAATCCGAATCACGAGGTGGCTGAGAGCGACTTTACCAACAACGCCATGAAATGCAACTGCAAATACGACGGACATCGAATCTGGCTCCATAACTGCCACACAGGTAAGAAAACACTAAAACTACCAGGTGATGATGTCCAAACTGACTCTTATTTGAATGTTTCTGACTTGTTTTATTCGTTGTCTCCCTGCAGGTGATGCGTTCAGCGAGGAGGCAGAGAGGAGGTTCGAGAAATACCCCGGGCAGCTGAATAACCAGGTTTCTTAATTAAAAATCATTTCAATGGCAATGTGAGGCCCAGAGTGGGGGGGTTTAATTAGAATAAAAACACACCTCGGGCTCAAAAAGCAGGACACAAACTTGTAGTTTTCAATGGATTCCCAGCAGTGTTTTCTTCCGGTGAATGTGTTGTATGTCTGAGTTATTATACTTGAATGTTCAAGTGCTTATTTGTTTTTTTTTTTCAGTCTAATGTGAGTTAATGCTATATTTTTATCACAAAATAGGTTTTTATAAAGTCCGTCTGTGTGTGACAAATGTACAGCCTTCTATTGAATGTTGTTTTTTTCCGAGTTATGAATGAGGTGTTATATTTTTATTTTATTTTTGTGTACCCATTTTTTTTTTTATTTGGAGAAAGCAGGATCAGAGTAACTGGAGATGTTCGCATTAGTTTTATGTTTGAAGAGTAAAAACTGAGGCATGAACAGGAACAAATGCAGCTCTGTGAAAATCTTTCAGGTCTCCAGTTCAACTAATTCATGGAGAAAAGAGGAAAACAAAAACCTGCAGGCGACTCAGAGAAAAACATTAAATACAACCTGCGTATTAAATCACTCATTTTCTTGTAAATGGCCAATCTTTTTAAAGAGAAAAGAAGATTTTCACACCAGTTCCTGTTCAGTTTTTTCTACCATCTCACTCACAGACAACACACCTGCCTCCACAGTCACATTTTGTGAATGTATTTATTGTTAAAATCAAGGTGCTCAACAACAACAACAACAACAACAACACTTAGCATCATCGTCAGTGTGAAGCCGTCAGTAGCTTTAGTCTGTGTGTATTATTAATTAGTCATTTAGGGTCAGAGCATAGATGTTTTTCGGTTCAAAGACAAAAAACTACAATTACCCTCAAGGATTGCTGTATGTATGCCGATATAATCACACCCGCTGCACCAAATAAAAAAGAGAGGATCAATCTTTGTGTCTGAAAACTTATTTAAAACTGTGACATTCTTGCAGGTCAGTGATTTTCAGTTGTTTTGGCTTCTTACTCTTTAAAACAAAGTCGACTTGTTGCACACATCCGCTGCTTGTGGCCTCCTCAAACCACTTTAATTTTTTTTTGAATTCTTGAAACCTCCTAAAATCATCCAGTACTTTACAAGAAAGCAAACATGAAAGGAAAGTTATTACACATAATTTGGGGTTATATAAATATGCTTTGCTCTCCTACTGTGATAACAGTCTCTCTAACTCTGGTTTTAACCAAAGTCCTTGTTTCTAAAAGTGTGTCACCAGTTGGCTGTGGAGGTGCATTGTTGAGCTTTATTACAGATTATATTCACTTCACAGAGTCACAGTGTAGTTATTTGCAAACAAAACACTTCATGAATAAGTAGTTTCTGTTATTTCTAAAGCTGTAAAAAGAAGTTGTGGTAGAATAAGTTGATGTTTCTGCTGATTTGATTTTCATCTACATCTACATCATCTATGTCTATTTAAGAAACAAAATCATTAGCAGGTCTTCGTCTAAATGAATCTTTTGAGTTCACGAATCCTCACCACAGACTGAAACTCTGTGAGAGCAGCTGCCAGTCGTGAGGTGCAAAGCTCAGAGTTCATCTGTCGTGTAACTTCTAATCCCAACTTTTGCTGGCGTGGTTGAACAATCCCATTAACCTCAGTAACAAATCACATTAACTGTGTGCAGAGCAGCGACTCCCTTCAGATCCAGTGATGTTTAACATGAGAGTCAGCGTGCAGCAGTAACGTGCCACTAACAGTCATCTCTGCAAAGAATAAAACCACCAAATCTTTTGTTAGCTTTGAGCAAATGACTAACTAGATTTTCTTATAATCACCCTCCAAGTTTATTGTCTATGTATGTGAATTATTTTAATGAAATAACTGTGCAGGGAGGTGCACAGTGTATGTGTGATCTATGTGTGATTGATTATTTTGTTAGGAAACAGTGAGAAATGTCAATCATTATTTCCTAAATCCACAAATAACATCTTAAGATATTTTGTTTTGTCCAACACCAACACTCAAAATCCAAAATATTAATTGTACATTGTTTAAAAAAGATAAAAATCCTCACATTTACCAAGCTAGAACCAGAAAAATGTCATTTCTGCTGAAATGATAAAAATGATTAATCATATCATAACAGTATTTTATACATATTTAAAGATAACATATAGATAAAAACAGAGAAACTGTCATTTCAAGAGGAGAACCTGCTCCAGTTTGATTTTATCTGCGTTTTTCACACTGAAGCTGCTGTTTGTTTGTCTGTTAACATCTTCACCTCTGACCGTCATCATCCCATCAACCTGAACGCCTGCTCTGACAGACGGAGATTACTCTGGGCCAGCAGCACGTTTTCATACATGATCCGCTTAATGCCCATCTGACACCCAACACTGACAGCAATGAGGAGAGCTGCACATGGCGCCACCCTCAGGTGCACAGTGGAGGGACACGACTGATAATAGGAAGCAACTATCAGACTTCACAACAAGCACACTAAATTTATAGAAACATCTCCCTACTGTTGTTTCATACAGCAAAGTGAGGATATTAAACATGTAAAACAATGTAAGAACTTCAACCAAAGAATATTTCTTAAATTGAAGATTGTTCTAATTTAAAGGACGAGGTCACAAGTGTGATGTAACTGATAACTGATAGTAACTGAGTACATTTACTCAAGTACTGTACATAGTTATGAAGTACTTTACTTGAGTATTTACATTTTATGCTGCTTTTTATTTCTATTCCAGTAAAAATAATGTTCTTTTTATTCCATCACACATACTCAACACTTTTTACATAATAATGGAGTACTTTTCTACTAATCTACTACTTGTCTCCACCCCGATAAACTACATTAAAATACTCTTACATGAATTTGTTAGTGATGAAAACTGAATATAATATTCTACAATAACACTGAAAGAAGCCATCCTGCAGAGTGAGTACTTTTACTTTCAATACTTTAAGTACATTTAGCTGACAATACTGTACTTTTAAGTTTCATTACAGGACTTTTATTTATTATGAAATTACTGGCAATTTGTTTCTCATTGCTATTTTACAAATCAATTGACACATGGTGAATATCTACCTAAATCTAAGTGTATGTTGTTGAATGCATTTCTATATTTTTATGTTAGAAGTCTGAAAAAACACAAAGGATACTGTCAGCATTGAGCATCACATATTTATAGAAAACTGAATTTTTGCATCTGAAAGATCACCCGAGTTTCACTGTACTTGTTATTTATGTGCAGGTTCTCACGGTTTTACATGTTATAAAAAGAAACTGTAAATTATAAAACTGTAGATTATGAAACTGTTTAAATTGCTCTTATTCAGCCTTTTTAGCCTTCAAATGTACTGTACTGTACAAAAAGAGTCAGACTAATTTAGTGGAAACTTCAACAAACATGAATTTACTTAATATTACATGATATTACATATCATGAGAAGACAGCAATGATCAAAAGAACATGTGGTGACATTAAACAACTAAATAAGGCAGAACAAGAAGCAGCGAGGCCTCGTGATGAAAATACGCTCTCATTCTGTGAAGCCTGCCGATGAAAATGTCTCTGATCGCAGCCCAGAAAATGACAGAAGGATGTTTTGTCCGTCTTCGTTTATCCTCTCAGACGGACATTCTGAATAAACCGCTGGTCCTTCGTTTCACTGCAGCATCATCTGTTTAACAACGCTGCCTTTTTTGTCGATGGCAAAGTTGTAATTCTTTGGATTGTCCAGAGCTTCTTCTATACGCTGATCCAAGTTCTCCAAAGTGATGAAGTTCTTTGCCTCCTCCTGTAAGAAAAATTAAGTTAAATAAAGCAGAAATAAAACAGGTTTCATTGCCTAATTATATACTATACTGTTATTGCAGAATTTCAAATTTTCCTAGACAATTTGCATGCTAAAATAGCTTGAAGAACTTCACTTTGTAGGTAAAAACATGCAGAAGAGGGGGAACAAAGATGGAGAAAATCATACCTGCAGCTTCAAAACGTCAATCTCTTTCTGTTTGATTAATTCTTGCTGTTCTTGTTCACGCTGAAGTACAGCCTCCAGCTGTTTGCGCTCAGCTTCCTCTTTTTCCTTCTGGACTCTCATCACCCTGAAACACCGAGGAGAAGGTCAGCTGTCAGGAAAAGGACTAAAATCAAAATAAAACAACACTGAGAGTATCACACTTCTGTAAAGGAGCTTTGCGTGTTGTCATTTTGAGTTTTTCTTGCCTGAGTTTGAGCATGCGCAGGTTCTCCTCGTTGTTAAAGGCCATGAGCGAGCGATGCTCCTCCGCCTCCTGCCTCGCCCGCTCCTCCGCCAGCGAGCCCGTCTCCTCCTCGTACTTCTTCCTCAGCATCTCCTCCTTAAACTCCAGACTGACAAACACAGAAGACAGCCACGTCACTTTCGCTTCAGTCAAACCATCCTCGAATCATCAGCAGAGGATTTACAAGAGGACATGATGTTTAAAAAGTCTTTGACATGTTAAAACAGATTTAAAGTCGTGTTTCAGTAGTCACATTATCATTTTCTCAACTTAAACATGATGCAGGAATCATTTTAATGAAGATTTTATTT
>JBAJHX010000115.1:3615896-3644157 GCA_037176925.1 Amniataba percoides
TTTTACTCTCTGAGTGTTTGGTGTGAAAAAAGAAACATATAATGACAAACAGGAAAAAGTATGTTTTGATAGAAAAAAAGCAGAATATCTGCAAAACTATTAATTGCTTGGACAAAAACTTTGAGGAAAATAGTGAAAAACATAGATTATCACTGCTATAATATCTAAGTTGTTTGTTTTGTCAGCCTAACAAGAAAAATATAGTCAATTAACTGTTTTGGAAAAGTGAGAAAAATTAGTATATTCACATTTAGAAAACTAAAATGTTGAACTTGCATTGAAATTAGCTAATTATCAAAATAGTTGCACACAAATATATATAATATAGCAAATCATGTATGCAGAAGTATTAGTGAAACTCATTAATATTCATACTGCAGAATATATTACTATTGTTATTATTATTATTATTATTATTATTATTGTGTTTTCATTGTGTTATCATTATTTTAATGTTAATTTATGTGGAGCTAATTTTACACACTTTATAGCTTTATCATTACGTTGATTAGTAGTAAAGTGCTTCATTATGTAAAGTTACCAAACAGTATTTTTCCCTCTGACAAGTAATGGAGTAAAAGTACTCGATTACATGACTTGAGTAACAGTCCTGAGGTCACTGTGGTTGTTTAACGTACCGCAGTGCCCTCATGATCAGCTGGTACTGCGAGTATCTCTCCTTCAGCACCGCCATCTCCTCCGGGTCCACCGGGGGAGGCACTTTGGTCCGCCCCTCTTTGGACTTCGCCACCGGGTCGCTGCGGGATTTTCTGCCGCGGACGGCCTCCACGATCACGGCGCTGCGCGGAGCGAGGAGCCGCGCCGCCTGGACGCTCCTGCCGCCGATCACCTGGAACATGTCGGCGCGGAGAAAGGAGCGCTGTCAGCCGGTGAAACTGTCTCCAAACACGGGCACCGGTCGAGCTGTCAGCCGGTGAAACGGTCGATCAGAACAAACTGTCACATTCACACACACCCGTTAAAGACAACAGGCGGCGGCCATTTTGTGCCCTTTGACCGCCGGAAGTGATTAGCACCGAAGCTAACAAGCCGTTAAGCCTATATCGCCATCTGTTGGAAGCTGAACATGTATTTATATCACTTTCTACTCCTTTGTATTTGTTTTAAAATATATTTATCCCCGTTCAAGACTTTTAAAAGATATTTTATCTCATTTTAAGTCCAGTTATAGAGGGAGATATAGTGACAGACAGTTAGAAGCTAGCTAGCTAAATCGATAGCTCAGCTAGCTTATCAGGTGCGAAGGTACAAACACTACAAGTGCTGAACAACTTTAAGGTACTTTTACTTTATTTCAGCATTCAGTTGTTATTTAACTTATCAGTGAATCTGCCAGTAATGTTTTCATTTCTGCAAACAAGTAATCTCTTCATTGTTTTGAATTGAACATACCAGAAATTAGTGAAAAAGTTTAATCAGAAATTCTCTGAGCTAAAGTTAAAATATTTAAGTAGCTTGTTTTCTTGGATAAAGTGCCCAAAAGCCAAATATAGTATGTTTACTATCTTATAAAACTAAGGTATACTGCAACTATTTATTTTTGGAAAGTGAACTGATGGCATTTTTGCATGAAAATGACTTAAAAATGTACATTATTTTTATTATTTTCTTATTAATTAGCCAACTAATGTAAAGTACATTGGTTCTTTACATTCAAATATTTATGTTGATAATCATGGTTTCTGGTTTCTAGTGTATTCACTAGCCTATTTGTATATCATTATTATTAATATATTATTTTTAGTGGTCATTCTTGTATTTTTTTTCTTCATCAGGGAACTTTTGCACAGTTTTTTGTTAAAAAATAAAAAAAAGAATAAAAGTGTGGCAAATGTGCCAAAAAGCGTAAATGTGAATTTCGCCAAATGTGGTTAAGGGGGAAAAACGTCTTTAAAAATAAAAAAATCTGCTTTAATGAAAATGTAATTACTTAAATTTAACATACACCTACTCATATTAAGAATAACAGATGGCTCTTAAACCAGGACAGTTACACAACCCTTTATGTTATTTATGCTGCTCTGTAGTTTAATGCTCTCAGTGTGCCGAATGATGTGAAAACTGCCTTTTGTGTTTCTTCAGGGTTCGGTGGGCTGCCTGGTGTCAGGCCGGAGACTGATGATCCTGCTGAGGCGACGCTCGCCAGGAACATGGAATGATGGGAAATGGTGCAGTGCCGCTGTGTGTCGTTCCTCTGACATTGAGAGCTGTAAGTAAGGAGAAACTTGTTTTGCAAACCTCGTATTTCAGAAGAAAAGTCGAAAACAACTCACAAATCAAATACCAAACGTGGAAAATATTTATCTTAGACTATCTTATCAACCTTTTATCTTTTATCAGTTTCTATATATCTACCATTGTACCCTCTATTTATCTTTTAGATTGTGTTTTTCTTGTTGTAAAAGATAGACTGATGATGTAGGAGGAGCCCAGTAATAGGACTTTGGGTCATGATATGATAAAATATTAATTAATCTTATTGTTAGAGCCAATTTTACAATGAAATCCTTCAAAAACACAGATGATTAACCAAACTGTGTTGTTATCAGTCTGAAAATATGTCTGTTTATTGCCTGAGTTGTCTCTTTGAAATATATTTTGATATGCTGCAACAGTTAGAAGTTGCAGGCATCAAGACTAAAATGAGGCTGTTGTCTCAGAAAACATCTAGCAGAATTGTTTTGTGCACATGGACATATCTGTTTGTGTTTACGCTTGTTTACATCTTGATTTAATCTGTCATAATCATTTGTTAATTGCTCTAAAACTTTCTATATATTTATTTATTTATTTAAATATTTCCGTTGTAAACAAGTTGTACTCCAGTGGAGAGATGAGGTGAAATGAAATCACGAGCTGTGAGCTGGTTTGCAGGTCAGTTATATGTTTATTCAGCTTGTTGCCGGCCGTTACAGGTACACCAAGCGTAGTGGTGCGGACTTTGTATCAGTTTCACAGATGTAAAGCACCGTTTAGATCTACGATCAGCAGACAGACAACAAGGAGCTCCTGCAGTTATCTTTCAGTTTCATCGTTTAGCTTTGAATGAACTCACAGAACAGAAAAAAACAAAACAAATAAATCAAATGCAGATAGGCTGTGTGTCGCACTGCATGAATATACGGAGAAACCAGTAACAATTAATCTTCCACAGCATTTACATGTCCCGAAGGTTACGCAAGAAAAGATTTGATCAGAACTTAGAAATTTAAATAACTGGCCAAATATGAAGACCCGAACTCACTCTGGTTTTTCAACCAACCAAAATTTTTACTGTTTATATGAATGTAAATGCAGAGGAAGAATAACTAAAAAGGACAAAAATGGGTCTTTAATATAGTGAAAATAAATGTTTTAAGGTTACTGGTTCGCTGACTACTACTACAGAACCAGGGGTGCAGGACAAGGCATAATCGATTGGTGGAGCTCCTGGTCGATAATGCTGCAGGTTTCTTGCATCAGTGTAAACACAGATAAAGTCCAAGCAGCATGAGATAAAAGGAACTTTTTGTCCTCCTTCACAAACAATTGGTCAAATGTTTGCACAACGAGGCTTCAGAAGAGTCAAACAGTAACTCTGCTGCTCGGACTTTAACGCGTTTGATGGAGAGGAGCTCGGCCAAAACAATATTGCTGTCCGACATCTATCTATCATCTACATAACTAATGCAGTGCAGCCACTCTGCATTTTACAGTTTGCCATCTTCTTGATGTGTGGTGTCAGAACGTGTGTAGAAGAAGGGGGACTTCTGTTGGACCTCTTGTTTAGCACAAGGGCGCATCTGTCTTGAGAACGATGAGCTTTGGTTTGCGGTTCGGTTTTGGGAGGAGGGGAGGAGGAAAGGGAGGAGTATTTTAAGGGGGGCAAAGATGACCGAGGGGAAAACATAAGAGAAATGAGGGAGGGAGGGGGGTTTATGTTCAGGTCAGGGCTGGAAAAAAGGGGGTATGAAGAATTTCAGGTTTATGCCAGGCTGGTGGCATTTAGGTTTTAGTTTAGGGCGGGAAGGGAAGGGTATGCCAGTCGAATCTCCTCCCCCTCCAGAAGTTTTCTGAAAAGAAAAAGAATAGAGATTATCCTTAAACTTACTTTGCATTTAAAATAGGATAAAAGCATGAAAACATAATTTATGAAAGTCATAAGATTGAACAAGGTATTTTAAAACACATTGCCCCCAGAGAAAATCATTAAATCCAAACTAAACATCCAGTATTGGTGGAGATCAGCAGACAAAAACCAGGTCTCACCTGTACGCAGCGATTTCAATGTCAAGGGCCATCTTCACATTGAGAAGGTCTTGGTACTCTCTCAGGTAGCGCGCCATCTCCTGCTTAGCATCAGTGATATCACGCTCCAGCTCACTTATCCTCATCTGTGAAGGGGAAAAATACATTCATTCATTCATTCATTATCAAATATCACAGTTAGTAATGCAGATAAAACCAGAAACATTAAGGACTACTTGATATTTATTTAAAGACACTTTAGCTTAAAAGGATTTGCTTTAAAATAATTTGAAAAGGTTGGAAAGTGGGAAATTAATTTATGTAGTCTCTGATCTCTATTTTTGTGAGTATAATGTGTTCTCTCTTAGTTCATTCAGACAGTCACCTTGCAGAGTTTCACCTCTGCTGTGAGCCTGCCACTATTTCCTGCTGAGCACTACAGTGCAGGGAAGATGTCGCTGCTGCACAGAATATATTTACATCTTGTGGCAAAAAAAGCTTTCTCTACTTTCTGCATAGTCCTTTGGTCTGAATGGTGTCATTATTCCATCTTATCCAACACTGAGACCAAGACCTTTTCCTCATTATCTTTTTATGTTTCCTGTCCCTTGTTGGAAGAGAAAAGGGTCACTAAAATAAGAAAGACTGCTTCTGATCTGTTCAGTTCACATTGAATATTCATGCAGATCAGGATTCAGATATCCCTCATTCACCTGGTACTTTGCCACCTCTTTGGCCTGCGTCTCCTCCAGATCCTCCAGCTGCTTATTTAGGGAGTCGATGACGTTTCGGAGGGCTTCGATCTCTGAGGAACGGGACTGAAGCAGCCTCCGGTACTCCATGGTCTCCTCCCGGATGGCGTGCACGGCCTCGTTGTTTTTGCTGGCCATCTCCGCCACACTTGCGAACTTGTTCTTGTACCAGTCCTCAGCGGCCTGCATGTTCTTGTTTGCCAGCCGCTCGTACTGTGCCCGGATGTCTCGCAGAGCGGTGGAGAGGTCAGGCCGGGACACCTCCACGTCCACGCTGATGTTAGCCACCTGCAGCTGGGCCTGCAGCTCTGCCTGCTCCTCTGCAAAGACTTTCTTCAGGAACACCATCTCGTCGCACAGAGAGACCACGGTGGCCTCGGCATCACAGTTGGAGAGCGCGGCCCTGCTGGCCTCCTCCCTGGCCCTCTGCAGGGCGTCCTCGGCATCCATACGCCGCCTTGTCTCCTCCTCATAGCGCTCCTTCATCTGCTCATACACATCTCGCAGGTAGTCTCTTTCCGCCTCCATCCTCATCTTCTCCCCGTTCTCCGAGTCTATCATGGCCCTCAAACTCCGCGCCTGCCCCTCGTAAAGCGTCTGCAGACGGGACGGGTCGTTCCTTCTCCTCCTCAGCGCCTCCAGCTCGGCCTGCAGGGCTCGGTTCTGCAACTCCAGGTGTCTCACCTTCTCGATGTAGGTGGCGAAGCGGTCGTTCAGGTCCACGAGCTGCTCCCTCTCCTGGGAGCGCAGGCCCAGCAGCTCTGTGTTGAGGGAGCTGGCCTGAGCCAGATCCATCCTCTCGGAGCCATCAGGCAGGGAAGAGGAGACCAGCCTCAGGATCCTCTTCCCGGACGGAGGAGCTCGAGGAGAAGAGAAGAGGGAGGAAGACATGGAGGATTTGGTGGTGGACTGGGAGCCTCGGTAGCTGTCCCAAGGGCGGCGATAGGAGAGGAAGGAATCGTAGCTCATGATGAATTTTTTGTTGTGGATTTTTTTTGTTTGTTTAAGAAAAATGGATGTTTTTAGTTTCAGAAGGTTTTTTTTTATGTCCCCCTTGTTCTGCACACCATCGGTGAGGATGAGCGAGCGTTTTTGCACTGCACCAGCTCAGTGATGCTGCAGATCCCTGGCTTTTATAGAGTCAGGTTGCCCCCCTCCTCCCTCCTCCCTCCACCACAAAGAAACATCAGTGCTGTCAGCATCCACCAGGCCAATAGCAGACTGCTGCAGTGAGGAGAGAGGAGGTTGGTTTTCAGAATCACTCTCATCCGAAGCAGGCAGAGTTGATGTGGTAGAGCAGGTTTCTGTTTAATCTGACCTAAAAATGGCACAGTCATAAATTACCCTCATTACTCTATGCATTTTTGAGACATATTTGACTCGATTTTATGCCCTACATGCAGGCTCATATGCATCTCTCAACACATCGAGACTGATACAGTAAAAAAATATAAAAAACTGGGGCAAACCTTGTGAAATGACTTGAAACAAAGTCTTTTCCACAACCCAGTCAGAGAGAATCAATACATAGTGCGTAAAGACAGAGTGAGGGGGCAGATACGTTAACAGCCAGGCACTTAAAGATTTTAATGCTATAGTAGACAATAAATTAATTACCATACCATATAGACTGATGGTTGGTTGATGCATCCCCACTGCCTTATCTGAATAATGTGAATGCCCTCATAAACAGATATAAAGACCCTTTCCTGATAATTGAACAGTACACAGATTCACTATTTTACAGATATATTTAAAAGTAATATTCTCTTCCTTTGCACTTTTCTTTTTCACCATCACATCTTCATTTTTCACTGTATTGATCATAGATAAATAGAAAGATACCCTCTTCACGATGTCCTACATACTGCTATTGTTCCCAGAGTATCTGTGGACGCATCTATTTGATCTACTTAGATTGCAAATTGATGAGTCACTGATGTTCTCGAGCCGTCCTGACTCTGACAGTGTGTGTGTGGGAGACACCACAGAGGAGCTATCTGTATTTGCTGACACAGAGAAAAGGTCCTGCTGTTCGACATCCAGAGATGAGTCAGAGCGAGCCTGTAAATCATCCTCACTGTTTGTTGAAAGAGAAGCATCAAGCTGACGTTGTCATACAGGAAATTATTTTGATTTCTGTTCAAGGACATGTTTTTTTTGGCGACAGTTGTAGGACAGTCTCTTTAAAGCCAACGTTACACTGCTAGAGGGCGTCAGGATGTCCTGCTGCCCTGCAGACACTCACTGTTTGACCCTCGATGCACAGTGATGGAGGAAGTGATTAATCTGCGGATTATTTTCTCCATCAACTGATTGACTGTTTGGTCTGTAAACACTCAGAAAACAGTGAGAAGTGCCATCACAAGAACCCAGAGAATGACAGCGTCACAATGTTTGTTCAACTAATAATACAAAACTGAGAATGTTCTAAAATGATTCAAAGGAAAAGCAGAAAATAGTGACCATTGATGAGCTGGAAACATGAAATGTTTTGGCATGAAAAATGATGATTATCCCCAATTAATTTTCTGCCAATCGAATAATCAGTCAGTCAAATAATTGTTTCAGTACTTGGAAAACTGTTGGGTAGTTTAATTTATACATCATAAATATGATAATTTATGAGCCCTTCATATGTTTTATGTGCAAAAATCATCATTTATAAAGTATATAAAGCTGAAGTGGAAGAAAATGAAGTAACAAGAGCCGTATTTGCCTCTAAAATGTGGTAGAGTAGAAGCACAATATAAAGAGCTGAGTAAAGTACCCAAAAGTTGTAATTAAATACAGCACTTGAGTGAAAGTACTTTTGGCAGTCTGTTAATCAGGTCTATTGTGTAAGTTACACCCAAAGGCTTTTATGACTTGATCTAATTTACTGTGGAGGGCAGTGTTGCCCTGTGTGTGCAGATAATTAGGGGGGTGGTTATGGGAGGCTGAGCACACTGGCTTTCTTGATGTCGAGGGACCAACTAAATGAAACACTAGTTTCATTGTGTTTCCTGAAGATTTACCTGTAATCATACTGAAACCATGTTTTTTGGTGAGACAGAGAGTAGATTTATGACAGTGTAGCCTGATGTTACCCTGCAAGTGGTGGTCAGATCAGTCAAAACACCATTTAACAAGAGTAGTGGGAGGAAAAGATCTATTTTTGTTGTTGCAGTTCTTAGTAGTTGCCAATAGAGGTCAATAAAACGCATCGATTGGGTGACTTTTAAAGCGAGAGCTCACCAAGAACACAAGTGTGAACAGTGTTTTGGTGTGACCCCATGACTATTTGGTGTAGTTTACTCAAATACAGAGAAGAAGAAAAAGAATTTAAGTTTGAGTAAAAAAAAGTCTTATCCCAAATATGACATGGTGGTTACTCAGAAAAAATCCACTAATGTCATTTTGAAAAGTTTAATCCAGAGTTATTATTTTAATATGCCCTGCTGAATATCTCTGATTGAAAAAGGAACTCAGAAATAAGGTCTGTGAATGATCATAAATAACAAATATAACATTTGAAATATAAAAAAGAAAAAGGTTCTGTGTTTATCCGTTGATATTAAAATGTGAAGCGTGATAACTCAGACAGAGCTGCATGTAAACATGATTTAAAAAGAAAGCTTGCAGTTAGAAGTTAACACGTAAACATGAAGGGATTTGGGGGTACAACGAGGCAGGTGAGCTGTTTGTAACGTCTGTCATTAAGTACTAAGGTTTTTCTTATAAGCTGAAGTGAAGTTATCCACACTACGAGAAATCAAATAGTGCGTTTCTTTTCAGAGCTGACTCAAAAAGACCTTCTTGATCTTCTAACATGGCAAAGACCAACCAAATAAATCATAAAAAGTATTACAATAGATCATCTTTATTAGAAAACCCAGTGCTTTGAGACTCCAGTGAAGATGCTTTGTTGTGTAATGTTTTTAACACTAGGTGGCGCATTTGCACCGCGTGTCAGTGCCACTATCAAACATGTTTAAATGAAACACAGCTGTGAAACTGCTCATTCAGGCGTGTGTGACAAAATAATCTCAAATCAACACAGACAGTCGTGTAACGCTGCTCTGCCGAGTACAACACGAAACCAGAGATTTATGGTGTTTTAAAATCAGTCCCATAAAGGAAAAAAAAATGCAAATTACATGTTTATTCAGAGGTCATTTACAGTGAATATATTTCCCAATGATACATAAGGTAAAAATAAGTACATAAAACATTTCTATTGACAGATAAAGACTTTGGAATGTCAGGCTCTTCATTGCTAAAGTTGTTCACCCCTTTAATACATTTACAAGAATTGCAGGAATACATTTCCACATATAAGAAAAGAAAACAATCTGTTTTAAAACCGAAGCAAAAGAGCTACTTGGGGAGCTTGGAGGTGAACTGCATGTCAGCTCGACCTTCTTCCACTTTTTTTACATTCAGCTGAAATACTATGCACATAAAATCACATATAGAAGACATCCAACATATAAACAATACAGAAATCACCTTTAGGCTAAGTTTCAATACAAAAAAAGTGTATTCCTTTGGTAGAAAACATTTATCTCAGGGAGAAAAAAAACAATGTGCTCGATATAAAGAAGTACATCTTGCATCCTGTCAGACTTCTTTACATCCATGAAGCCGATGAACTATGTGACTAAACATTCATCTCACACCAGGAGCGCTGCATATTCATTCATGTGGGCTGAACCTCTGCAACCTCTGATTACAGCATGAAGGCGGTCATTCACGGGTCGATCTGTACAGTACTTTGGTTCATTTTCGATCACCAAGTCGTAAAGAGTGCTGCGGGGAGGAGGAGGAGGAGGAGGAGGAAGGAGGAGGAATATTGCGCGCAGTGCGTCCGAGTGTAAACTATGTGCCCAAAGAGTTACAGGAGAGAAAACCAAGCAGTGACACATACAAAAGAAATCAATAAAAATCTCGCTTTCTTTAAAATCTCTCTCTCCAGACTTGTCTTGTGCATGTAATGGGGGGCAAAATGACTGCCACACACGCTCCTAATTTACAGTGCAACTTCATCTCCTGAGGCTCAGAAGATTTTCAGCCTCTTGCCCACCGGCCGGCCCCCCTTTGCGGCTCTCTGGCTCGCCTGGTCCTTGGAGAGCGGGCAGTACTTGATGGTGTGCGCGTTGTCCCCGTTGGCGCTGCAGAGGGGGCAGGTGTACGCCCGCAGGATGGGGCACAGCACCCTGCCGTCCGCCGTCTTCAGGATGTGGGTGCCGTAAACTTCCTCCGGCGCGCCGTTATTCCGACAGAAGACGCACACCTTCGGCTCGGGCTTCCCCCTCTGAGTCTGTTTGCGCCTCCTCTCCATGGAGAGCAGGTCCAGGCCGGCGAAGCTGCCCCTGTAGGAGGGCGAATCTCTGTCTCCCAGCGGGGACTCTCCCCCGAGCTGCTCGTACGGCCTGAGCAGCGAGATGCGCTCCTTCAGGTCGTAGATGGAGAGCGGCGGGGAGCCCGGGGCCGCGCAGCAGCAGCAGTCCGAGTGCGCGTCGCCGTCCCGGCCGTGCCCAGTTACGCAGGAGCACACCGGGGAGTCGTCCTCCAAGCCCAGCGTGGCTTTCAGGGACTCGGTGATGGAGTTGGGGCCGCAGGACGCGGTGTTGATCTTGTTTTTGGCCACAAGCGTGGACAGGCCGAGGTAATCGTTCCAGAAATTAAAGGTGTAATCGTAGGGAGACCGCGCGTCCAGGTACCCGCGGTCCAAGAAATCCATCCTGTCAAGAGTTTAACGTCCAAACGAGTGAGTCGACAGTGCGTCTGTCAGCATGGGGAGCCCGTGGAGGTGTCTGCTCTCTCCTCTGTCGCTGGGTCTGGTGTGCAGGGAGCTCAACATGTAGGCGCTGATAAATTCCCCGGAATAAAACCGGGGGGGCGTGGTTTGGTTCAAGTTGATTATCTCTGTGGCCCCAGAGGAGGGTCTACAGAGCAGAGCAGGGAGTCACTGAGCTGGGAAAATCAGTTTCCCCTCACAGAACAGGGTGTTATCGCGGAGAGAATATCTTTTTTGTGTGTGTTACAAGAGAATTATTTATCCTGCTGGTTGAGAGAGACTGATGTATTTTTCTTTCTCATCTTTATTTATCAGCTCTCTTTGTCCTAGTTTTTGTTGGTGTTTGGCATTTTTAAACTTACGGAGAAATCTTGCATGGAAATTGGCTGAAAATCTTTGTTTTGTTTTGCAAATCTTTCTTCTTGGGCGGTTTATGGGTGAATTTAACACATAACTGCATTTGTGCTATACTGACACAAACTGGGTCAATTTTAATTCAGTGATTTTTATCATGTAGTTGATAGAAAACAGTCACAGACATAGAAGTGATGCTTTATTTGCTTCCAGTAGCAGTAACAACAGTTTATTATAAGAAACAGTAGTCCAAATTAATACAATAGAGGCCATGACATCTTTGGTTTGGTTCAATAAACATTTATTTCAAAGCATCTCACCCTAAAGACCTGGTCAAATGTCTGATGTTGGTCTAGGCTAAGCTCAGATAAACCTTGATTACACTGTCACATTTTCTTAGACCTGACTAAACTTAATAGAAAGTCACAGAAAGCATTTAGTCTTAACGATAACTTGTAAACTGACTTTTGTCTGGATAATAACTTTGCACCGTACTGATAACATGTCAGACTGTGCTGCTGCGGTCTGTTTAACTTAAGATGACACTTTAGACAATAAACAGGAAGTTGCTGTCTGGTGTTTGCAGATCAGCCTGGATAAAGAAACACAAGCAGAATAAGAGCATTGTTTCATAATTTCTGCTCATTATTTCTGAGTCTCAGCAGTGTAACATCCAGACATATTTCTGCCGGTTTCTTCTACTACCTATATCTTGTGAATTACTGGTTAACTTTGCCACTTCACACCTCCAACAATAACTCAGATAAAACAATCTGAGAATGAAACCTTAAACTTGTAGAGGATCTGAGAAGGAGATGTAGCTTCATTTTAGGATGTGACAAGCTAATAAAAGTCAGGAACTCTTAGCCTACAGTCGAGATTTTGAAGAGTTGTGGATCATGAAGCGTTATTAAGGACAGATTCACTGATCAGATCTTAAAAAAAATAGACAGAATAATCTCTTACAGATGTCTGTTTGGTTGACAGGAGATTTTTGTGATACAAAATCCACTAACACCACAACAGTGACCCTTTGGCACAAAAAACAAAAGGCAAACAAAAACCAGGATGGTGCGTTTGACCACATTAAGAAATCGCTTCCTGCACTGATGAACCTATAGCGAGTCGTTCCACGTGAAGCTGCAGTGTCCTCCTTGCACCTGTTCTGCTTCCCCCGAGTCCACGGCTTTGTGCTCACAACCAGCCTCCTCTGCTCCATTGTCTCCTCTCTACAGTGGGCCGTTTAACTTCATTAATATGCATTAAAACAGAGTGTGCCGCGTGTGTGTGTGTGAGAGTGTGTGTGTCAGTCAAAGCTCAGCAAGACAGACTTACAAAAAAAGAAAGACAATGACTGTGTTACTATTTTTGTCAGACTCTCAAGTGAAATATTAAGGGCAGTCAAAGTTGAGACAAAAGTCATTTGCACGTCTTACATTTTAAAATTGGAGATAAGATCCAGTTTGCCACTATTGTGGAGGGGGTTCATTGATGAAATAAATCAATATCAGTCTCTCACAGACTGAAAGTGGGTCTGAAAATGATCCTGTGATTCAGTTTTTATAGGGAAATGTATATAAAAATGTAAATCTATAGTTTTATGTTCCTATTTCTGGGTTCATCGTAAAATTTTACACCAGTTTCAACTTTATATGCATCTTTGCAAGAATGTTTATAGGTTTGTGTACATTGGTAATAATAACATTAAGTAATACAATGTATTGTAAACCAAAAGTATTTGCTGGTACCAAAGGATTGAAAATGGACATTTAAGTATGTTAAAATAATTAATAAAATGATCTGTCTGAAATATGCATTTCCCATTATATTCTAAAATGGATTTTCTGAAAAGAGAAAATATTGGCTGCAGCTTTAAAAGTTTCCAGCCAGTGTAGATGGCACAAAGCGTGAAGAAAATCATGTTAGTGAGACAGTTTCTTGTATGTGAGAATAAATTATCATCAGAATACACCACATGGTCCATTTTCAAGGTCACCTCTGGCTCTGCATGCACAAAGGAAATCATGAGAGAGCATTTAAAAGATGAATGGCTGCCAAATCACAATAGATAAAGTGCATGGGGGCCAATATGACATGTGGCTCTGCTGCTTCAGGGTGCCTGTATTACTCGTAATGCAAAATATGTTTGGCAGCCACAGCGAAAGTATTGATAATGAATATGAAATACATTCACTTTCACATTTGAAGAGTTTCATTTGGAGCCCCATCACTTGAAAAAAGGGCAGCAGCTGATCTTACATTTTCTGGATTGAAAATAGAAGTCAGGGCAAGAAGAACAGTTAATGAAGAATAAAATGAAATAAAAATAGACTAAATGATGGACATGAAGTACAGTTTAAGAGTAGTTGCACTGCATTAATAATAGTGCACTGCAATGCACTGCACTAACGTGCAATATGAAGTGAATCAGTTAAAAAGACACAGCAAAACACTACATTTTTCATTTGCCAGTTTATTTGGTATAGCAAGCCAAAACATTATAGTGAAGGTTATGACGTTCAGGTAAAACTGTGTTGGGGAAGTGTGGATTTAACTTTGAAGTTGTAGCTTGTGCTGCTGCCCGACTGTATGGTATTAAACAGAGAGCTGTTTCTCTTATTTAGTGTACTTTTCCTGATATTTAAATGTGATGGACGACATATTGGAAAGACCCGTCTGTATAATGCAATAAAATTCAACTGCAGATCAAATGACATCCTCTAAAATGACCCTGCAGTTAAATCCACACCTTCAGAGACACACATTATGACCTTCATGAAAGCTGGATTTATTACAGGACTGTTGTATTAGACTGTATTAGTTTTAGCTAGGTGTACGCAATGAACTGCCTACTGAGTGTTTACTGAGTGGTCATTAAAACTGAGGAGCAGCAGTTTGAAAATGAAGTTCAGAGATGTTTTATAGAAAAAGCTAAACCATCAGTAACTAAGAAATTTCATCTGTGTATTTCACTCTCTGTTGACCAAAAACTATTAAAAACACATCACTGAGCTGCAGCGTTGCACTGGTTCATCTTCCTTCATCACCATCAGTGCACAAACTGTAGTTTATTTCTTACATATTTGTTGGGCTAATTTAATTTATCTGTCACATATTAATGTTACTGGGTAAAATCATAGTGAAATGTACACAGTCCTGCTGCTATAAAAACACACTAGCACACCAAATTAGTATTAACACACATGTCCCTGACAAAATGCACCGTTGTTGTTGTCTATTAAAAAGAAATTAAACTGTATATTTATGAAAATATTGGGCTCAGGAATGAGTGCTACATGCAGGGTAGGGAAGGGAACTGCTGACAGATTGACTAACATGATGTTGTTTGTGGATTTTTCATGAAATTACTTGAGAATAAGCAAAAAATATAGAATAACATATCCTTTGAAATCTCACATACAACCGGAAACCAGTGTAATAATGTGAATTATTCTCCCTGGTTTTATTAGATCTTAACATACCTCTGAATGTGCCGCAGTCCAGTAGGCTTTTTAATACACACACAAATTCAAAGTCTAAAACAGTTTCTTGCAAATGTGCTCAGGGACAATATACATAATAATAATGAGTTTTTCAAGAATTTTTTGCTTTTTTTCCCCCCACCTTGAAGCTGATAAGAAGTGAGAAGCAACAAAATGCTTATTTTACATTTTAGGCATTTAAAGGCACTTAAAGAGAGTGTGTGATAAGCTTAGCTGCTAACTGGCCGAGATAACAATAAAGGAGTTGCTTCTGTTTTGACCAAATAGCAGAAACAAATTGTGCTTTGTTCACACAATGTGAGGCCATTGTTTGACTCTGTTTACTTCTCAGTCCTATCTGGCCTCCACACACCGGCTGCTGCAGAGAGCGAGCCACCTCCAGTCTTTTTTTTTTCTTTTTTTTCCCCCAGCTCTGGTGAAAGTAGTGACTTTGGCATCCAAAGGGTTAAAAACCTTCATGCGCGAATGTGGTTTTCAGAGTGTGATGATCGCACCCAGAGGCCTCCTAGGCGGCTCTATCTGCCGAACAGCCGAGGCTGAGATGGGCAGGAGCTGCTCCCCCCATTCATCACTGTCAAGTTGAATAGAAAATTAACAAATCCCTTAATTAAAAGACCTCTCTAGACTCTGCTGTGTGTATGTGTGTGTCACACGTGCCAGCTGCACTGCTACATTGTGCAAGCTTACAACGGCCTGGCACAAGAAACACACACACACACACAACACTCCCGTCCATGCAAACATACACACTCGCAGACACAGCAGCCGTCCCTGCCGCTGCATTAATTGCACAAACTGCATAATGCGGCCAGCCGAGGCAGCGCTTCACTCCGGATTTCCGTACGTCCCCAGACAGAGAGCTGGGAGGGGAGTCAGTTGGGGCTTTGATCCTTGACCTCTGCCTCCCCTCTTGGGAATATATAAAACTGCATCCCTAACGGTCCGTCCATCTGCACACACACACACACACACACCTCCTGCCACCCCCTCAGCTCCGAGAGTCAACCCAACCCCAGACACGTGTCACCGTCACCAGCAGCAATGGGGAATGCTAAACAAGCCGAGGTCAACCCAAAATTAGGGGGTGTCTTTTGGCCTGTCAAGTGCTTTGTCACGACCACCAGCTCTCTGAATGCGGCCTGCTATTACTCCACCCCCTTCCTTCAACCAGCGGGGTATTCATGTATTCACACACATACACACAATTTCCCCTTGACATTGTGGAGGTGATGGGACTGAGAGGAATGTGCATCAATGTCCATGTAGCGAGAGACCCATAAAAAACCTAAACATGATCTTTAATATGCATGTTTTATGTGTTTTATGGTGAATATTTAGACCATTTAAACTCTTGCTTTCCATGTTAGACAGCATTTGAAGTCCTTGCAAATTAGAACTGAAACAATTTCTTGAGCAAAAAATCCAAATATTTCTTGGTCCCAGATTCTCAGTGTGAAGGTTTGCTGCTCTTATATTGACATTATAAACTATATATCTTTGGGATTTGCACTGTTTGTCAGCCAAAGCAAATAATCTCAAGGCTTCACCTTCACTTCTAAAAATGTGCCTTTCAGTATTAAAAGACACACTCCTCTTTCATTCAATATTTATGTCACCAGATGAGTTTTTAATGTTTAAGCAAACATTCGGCTGATTGCATATTGATAATCCCTAAACACAAGAGCCCCCCGTCATACTCCGTAACAGTTTCTTTTATAATTAAAATACCAACAGCTCAAAGCATATTTTTACAGATAGTATTTTATTTAATTTCTTCTTGACTTTATTAATTTTTATTGTTTATTCTTATGAAACAAAAGCTGCAACTAACAAATGTTTTTAATCATTCAGTGAATTTTCCAATTATTATTTCAATTGTCTGGATTATAACACATGAGGAAGTAGGGAACATAATAAAAAAGCCTGATGTGGTGCCTTTGAATTTCTTGTTTTGTCCACCCACCAACAGTACAGTGCACAAAAAAAATCATTTCACTCTCATGTTTGATAAAGAAGACCAGCAAATACTCATTGGAGGCTTTGCAACCAATGATTAGTGGCATTTTGCTTGAAAAATTACAATTAACTGATTTGCTAAGACCAGTTGGTAATATATTCAAGTGATTGTTTTGGCTGCAACTGAAATCACTTTCAGTTTGAGAACGGTTGTAAAAAGTACTTTGGGATATTTCTTTAAAAAGTTAGAAATCGCACCTTGTCCCTTGTTTTATTGCTGTTAAATAAGGGACTAAAAACTCTGCTGAAGCCAGTTGCTGTAACTAAACTTGTCCACACAGGCAGGGGAGAGGAGAGGAGGAGGAGGAAGAGGGAAGTCTCGGGCCCACGGATCAGAAACTTGTTTAACTCACCCAAATCTGCAGAGATTAGAGCGGGAAGTGGTCAAAGGGTTTAGAGTGTATCGGTACAATGGGGCCTAGAGGATTAGAGGTGGATTCACTGAGCCCCTGTGATGCCCTTCATCTCTGGGGGTCCGCAGCCAGAGCACCTTTGTTGGGTTAACTAACAGCACTTCCCATGAACGCGGTGAACAGACCAATCCCTTTTTAATGATGCAGGGAAAATTCCATTGCCCTCGATTACCGCAATGCTTTTCGAGAGCCGCCATTGTCCCACACACCATGTCGAGCTTTTAAACTGTGCAGCCAGGCGAGTGGGCTACGAGGCGTTTGAAGTCTACTTGTAGTGTTTTTTCGGCCGGTGGAAATAACCTGTACTAAGACAATGCTGATACACATCTACTTTATGGCCGGAGCATACTGCGAACAGTAGCACTGCCAGCACTTTAATTGCCACTGTGGCCACCCATGTTTAAAATATATGCAGTAGTACAGAGTTTAATGGGTTGTGTCATAGCACCATAAAGAGGTAGATGTGTATGTGAAAGGTAGAAGGTTGGATAGCATCCAAATTGTTTCACACTGTCCTTTTTCAGGTCCTGTTGTCCTTAGTGTTGCACATTAGGTGGGTAGGTGGTAGACTGCAGATTGAATAATAAGTGAAAAATTCCTCAGTTGGAGAGAAAGACTATTAAAGATTGAACAGAACCTCGAAAGACAGAGCCAAGAACAGTGACTAACCAGTTAAACTCATGAAAAAGAAAGTAACAGCTCAGAAATATGAAAAACAATTTCTTAAAGACGCATTGATTGGCTTAAATGGAATATAAGATTCATAACTATGTTTTCATTAGTGTTTAATCACCTGACACCAAGAATCGTTGATTTTTTTGTAAGCTTAGAAGAGCAATGTTTCTACAGTAGCCCAGACCGGTCAAACCATCCACCACTGGCTCTCCTACACACTTAAAAAGACAAAATAAAAATGTATTCACAAACAGCCGAGGGTTAAGCGATGATCAAACTTATTACAATCATCCTGAGGGGGAAACAAATATCTGTCATAGATTTGATTGATCTAACAGCGGGATTACCAAAAAGATCTGGATTCATCACCTGGAAACTGTGAGTGCTTTTACCCAATCAGTCTGGTAAACGTTGACGTTTCTGAACAGAAAAGTCAGAGCTTTTCACCCATCCTGTTGTCGGCACCAGAGGAAAGGTCACGCATGTTGTTACAGTTCATCCTCTGGGCCTCTTGAACTTCTGTACAAACTTTCATAGCAGTCTGCCCTGTAGTTGTTGATATTTCAGTCTGGATAAACATAATCGACCAACAGATTAAGTTGAAATCTGCTGTCGTTCTACCTTGCCTCAGTATTTTCTGATGAGACTGATTGACTGTGATGTGCTGGGTATAATAATATACTCTGTAGTCCTTCCTTCACTGAGTACAGTCCTGTTCGCGCTCCACTGCTGATTCGCTGTAAACTCCACGCACCTCTACCTCACGGACCATTAGCCCTCAGAGGCAGATGTGCCGTGTCTCATATTAGCTCGTGCTCGGCTGTCTCCTGTGATCTTTCAGCGACGCAGCTGCTGTCATGTCTGCACTCTCTCATCCCGCATCCAGTTTCCTGAAACTGAATTACAGAGAAACTGTGCTCTTATGGCCAATAGATAGAACATATGCTGCTTACAAGGCCGGATTCTCATTTTGTTTTATGGTATTTTCATCTTTAAATCTAATACTATATATGTGCTAGCTGTGTTTTGTGTCCGAGTGTTAAATCAGTTTAGGACCTGATAGAGTTGATGGTGAGACTAAAAAAAGAAAGAAAAATAAACCCAAAGGCTGAAAGCTAATTGTTTTATGGATTTATTACTGTTTATTAATGCTGTCAAGCTTCCAGTCATGTCTGTTTTGTGTTAAAATGAGAAGTTGTTGTATATCTGAAGCACAGGAGAATGATCACAGGTAAAGATCATGAGGAAAACCAACATAAAGTGTCTCAGTGAGGTTGGGTCACCACGTGCCTCCAGAACAGCTTCAGTGATCGAAAGAAGCAAATTCAAATTCTTCATTTACAGTTACAGTTAGGCAATTAAACCCCCACTTCTCAGGGTCCCTCAAACAATGTTCATAAGATAGACATGAAACAATACAGACATAAAATGATATATACAAACATGACCAATTAAAGGAAAAAACAACTTATAGTGACTCATTTGGTGTGCTATGGTTGTGGAGAGCGCTGTCCGACACATCGCTCCAAAATCTCCCACAGCTGTTCAGTTGGGCTGAGATGTGGTGACTGTGAAGGCCACAGCATATGATTCACACCATTTTCATCCTCAACAAACCATACTGTGACCCTTTGTGTCCTGTCTATGGAATTAAGTATTAGGGCGTCACTCAGGATAACTTTTCTACTTATATGCATTGATCCTTTCCTCAAAGTAAGTTTGAACTGTGCCAGAAAAAAGCTTCTCACCTGTGTGGAGCATCTCTTGAATTCAGGTTTTTCCTTTAATTTGCCCCTGGTCTATATACATTGAAGACAGGAATTTACTTTTATTTTTGTCAGCACAACTACTCTTTAAATCTGTTGTAGATCTGTTGTTATATTCTGTATTTTTAGATTCCATGATGGCGACCCCTGATTTTGTAATCCATCTATGTAGATGTAGATACAATAGAGCAAATCCAGTCTTGTATAAAGGATTAAAGTGTTTTATCAAAGGCAAAGCAGATAGTCACACCAAGCCAAACAGCAGCTATGTAACACAAGAGACGCAAACTGTGTTCCTGCTAAAGTCTGCTTCTTATCTAACAGACAAACATGAACAAACGTCACGAACATGAACTCAACAATTCACTTCAGTCCGGTTAGATGCTGCTGTGGTCTTAAATAACAATAGGAGCTCGCTGTCTGCTCGTGACATGTAGACTACACCTCAGGTTTGTTTTCCTTTTCTCTCATTCCCGATGGTGTAACACCGGTGCTTTGGCAGCCAGCTGGTGTCAGTCAACACAAACACAGACACGCCCCTCAGAAAGGAGCATTTCTGTACAACCTTACAGAAAGAAAAAACTATTAGACTGTTATAGCAATACATTTAAACACCAAATTCACATCAGTTGGACTACAAGAAAGGGATGAGCAAATCTGATTTCAGATGGACTTTTCATTTATGGGAAGTTAATGATTTCTCATAAACATAATTAATTTAATTTATTCAAAGTGAATTCAACTTTAAACCTCAGTTATTTTTTTTTATTTTCAGGCCATTTGAGAACTTCTAAACACGAGTTTTTCTGACTTCTGAAATGAAGGGCTGAGTGAATGTCCAGCTGAGTGTTTACTCAACTCATCAAATTAAATTTTTAGAGAAATATAATCAGCATATTAGCAGAGACCTTTACTCCTTTGCGGTTTGGAGAAAATAAACATAATGAAAAATGCTGTCATGGTTATTTCTTTTCATAGTAATGAAAACAGTATGAAACAAGATGAAGGTTATAATCACATTCAGTCCCTACCCTCTTACAACTATAATTTAACAAGGTCATTGAGAGACAGCTCCCTTATGCAGTCTTTTGCATTCACTTTGAGAAAGTATGAGAGGAAAACAAATCTGTAACATTTTGTTTATTGAAGTCTATTAAAGTCAACTTGTTATATTTTAAATTTTCACAACTCATAAGACAACTTTGACCAAATTATTCCAGCTAAATTCATTTAACTCACATTTTAAGACTGATGGTTAAAGTCATAATCTTGAAGATTTTCATGTATGTAAAAAATGTATAATAAAAATTAGTACCAATCCCCAAATTATGTAACACAGTGATGACTGAGCTGTGATCCACTAATGAAAGTGATTTTGTGGTGGTAATTTTCCTGGAAAAATAAAAGTGGTGCACAGTTCAGGCTTTTAATAAAACTTTTAACACAACAGTCTTGTTCTTTAGCTCAGCTGTGTGTGAAGCACCGTGTTGTTTTTTTCTGGTCTCCTTTAGCGTTGTGAGTAAGAAAAGATAGATGACTAGAAAGTATTAAACCTGAGAAGTCCAAAAACACACCTGCAGTTACAGCTTATTGCCATAAAAGAGAACAAAATGAAAGGATTATAAATTAAAAGTTCAGCCACATTAAAATAATTTACAGTGTTTGTGGGTGAATTTGATAAAACTTTACCAGGTGCTTTCTCGTATCGGGCACCTCACCTGATGCCATCTAACTGAAACACTCTCGTCCATCTGTGCACCTCCGGCAGGTTAAAACAATCACTGAGAGTGATTTGCTGCTATTAGCTGACCCACTATCCCATCTGCAGAACACACACAGACCAGCGGACCCATGTGCAGATCGGGACAGGCCTGGCAGTGTAACGCTTGATACCACACAGGACCACAGATGGGTCCCTGCACAGTGGAGCCGGTGGCTGGCGACGTGGCCTGGGCGCTGGCCAGATGGGCCACCCTGAGAGAGGCTCAGCCTGTCAGGCCCGAACAGGCTGATCTTATTACAGTGGGCCAAGACTGGAGTCTGCTCCCACATACACACACACACACACACATCATCATCATCAGGGGAATCCACATTATCATGCCTGACGGTCGCAGGCTGGATTCACCCTGCTGTGTGTGTGTTTGTGTTTCACCTGTGTGGCTTGTCAGATGTTTTCATTGCTGTTGAAACCGGAAAAATCAGGTTCCATGTGGGTTTTCCTTGTTTAGATAACAAAAACCAGAATTATCGTGCCGCGGAAATCATTGCTTCTCAGGTTCCTCGGGATGGGGGAATGCTTAATGTGCAGCCAGCTACGTACTAAAACAGTTCATCTTTTCATTTTTCCATACTTGTTGTTTTTATGTGTGCACTGCTTCCCCTTTGTATGTTTTCAGTAAGGAACCAGCATCGTGTTAGCTGTGAATCAATATGTAACATCTCCTAAAAATCCAAATAATACATCTGGAAACTCATACATGAATCCAATCCCTTTATCCATTAAAAAAACACAAATACTACTGCATATAATGAGAATTTTAACCCTCTTTTTTATCAGATGCTGAAATGTTAATAAATTTGCTCTTGGAGCTTCTCATTTTGCTGCTGCAGTCGGAGAATTTGAGCTTTCCAAAAATGGATGAGTGCTGCTGTATGTGAGGTGGCGTACTCTGTAAACCAGTTCCCAGTCTAAATAAAAGTTTAAAAGGCTGATTTTTTTTTTATACCGACGATCTGACAGCAGTGCTGCATTCCTGTTAAAGTGGAGTATCAGGGGAGAACAAGAATGAGGTTGTCCATATGGAGTCCTATCTGTTTTCACCTAATGGCTGAACTCCCAGCTCTGCAGGTCATGTGTAGTTATTTTCTATTCTCTGTGTCATCTGCTGCATTTTTTAGGATTTAAAAAACACTATCAAGAAAAGTGGTTAAAAGTGAAACTTACGATGCATAAAAACAACACATTTATAATACAAGCTCAGAATCAGCTGTAAGACTGAGCTTTCATTTGGATGGTTGGTCCACCACTTGATTAAAATATCTGAACAACCATTTGATGTATTGCCATGAAGCTTTGTACAAACATTCATGTTCACCTGATTTTAGTAGTAATCTGACTTTTCCTCTACCACCACCATGAAGATCACATTTGAAATCTTGAGTCAAATATCTCTTTTATTCACTTTGATAATTCCATGAGGCTGAATTTGTCCATTATGAGCTATTTTAAGAAATACCTGCAAAATATTTACATTCCTTTGAGTTTAGTCCTAATTAGAAAACATTAGAATGTTAACAGACGAAACGAAGACTAAACATTATACCTGAATGTTAGCACCTACTGTAAGATGGCTTTAGACTCTCAGTTTGAAATAAACTGAACAAAGAAGTGAAATAAAAAAATGAAAAATGACATTTTTTCTCTTTCACGTCATAAAAAGAACAAATAGTTACTTGATGAGACAATGTGAAATATGTTTTAATCTTTCAAATAAATGCCTCAGTTGTGATTTAACTTGTAATTACAGTGTATAGAAGCCTGAACAGCCAATTTGCGATTAAAAAAAGTGAGCAGCCGTTATCAATGTTATATTTTGCGAAGGCCAAATCAGCTGTATTGAGCCGTCACTCCAACCCTTAATTTTCCAGCCACCGATAATGTTTGTACATTAATAATGATAGAGTTATGTCTCAGGAGCAGGGCTAGATGTCGCAGGCTGCCAAAGAGAAATGGATTTGCGTTGCTTTGGTGTCATCCACAGTAATATAACCCGTCCTGGGTTTTTGTCAAACTGACAGCTCTGAAACGGGATGAATGAGAACTGAGATCTCCCAAGGTCAAGGTCACAGTTTGGGCCGATTTAGGCTCAGAGGCTCTTCTTATTGATGTCTTCATTTGAAATGCACACCATAAAGTCAGGTTTGACTGGCAGCACGGGCGGGGCACGTGGGGGTTGTAATATTCACAGGAGCAGAGCAAGATGGATGGATAGGTTTTCTTACCACGCACCGATTTCCACATTTGGGTGATTAAGTTTATTATTTGGCCCGCGGCTACATTAGCATGTGATTATCCTGCGTATCCTTCGGAGGGAAGCGTATTTAACTTTTGAGAACAAAGGAGGATAACGGCGGTCACCTGAGTCTTTTTCTGGATGTGGGAAGAAAAACAACACGGAAGCGTTCGGCCTGGTTGCTTTGGCCTGGGACTGTGTTCAGCTCTGTGGTTCCTCTCAGTCTACCTCCTTCCCTCTTTTCTCTGTTTCACCCCCCTCCTCCTTTTCTTTCCATCCCCTAGCAAACATTTCTCCCCGACTCTTTTGTTTGCCAAGATCCAGGTTACCATGGCTACCAACTGGCGCTTTATGAGCACCTCATCCCTCATCTAAATATTCCTAGTTATCTATGGTAATGAAATGCACACACCATTATCTGGCTTAATGAAATACACTCCATTGTCTGTGATTAGAAGGAGAAAGCTTTATTTCTCTGTAGTCTTGTGTTGCAGTGTTTCCTGGCTGCGATAACAACTGCACCACAATTGGAGCTGTGGGCTCAGTCAGACTCTTTTTCTGTTGTGAGCCTCGGACAATGAAGAAACAATGTCCAGTTGCTGTGAGCAGCCCTGCTATGCAGCTTATGTGCTACAGTGGCTGTTTGATTGCACTAATTGGCCTGTCTGCGCTCCCTTTTGCCTCGTGACGGACGCTCCGCCGCTGTGAGCTCTGCCTCCAAACTAATGCAGCCCATTAAAAAAAAAGACAGATTATGACAACAAAATCTTTACCCATTTTAACAAGACTGCGACATAACAGGCTGCAGAGGAGCCGCGCTGAGAAAAGCAAGCGCAAGCAGAAATAGAACATCATTATCTAACAGTATCTGAATCTCAAAATCTTCTTTTGTGGGTTTTGTGTGTGAGGAAGGAAAAAAAAACAGATCAACTCCTACCCGTACAGCACTATTCATCTGTGCTGTAGTTTTCCATGGTCTTTGAAATCCTTTGAAATATCAAGAGCATCATAAAACAGATATACCGTAAAAATGTGCATCTGATATCACTTGTTCCCCCTCAACGGTGGAGAGAAAAAAGAAAAAGATGAAGAAAAAGTGAAAATAACACCGAGTGTGTGTTTTTGTAAGAGCGCATCTGTGTGAGCGTGCTGGTGTCTATTTCCAATTCAGGCCTGGATAATATCTGCAGATTGGGTGGTTAAGTCACTCTGCATTTCATGAGCCAGTCCTGTCACTAACAGTTATCTCCTCACTGCCCTCTGAGGAGTTGTCTAGGTGAAATGATTCTCTGAAGCTCTGAATAATGCATGAAATTACGTAATGCAAATGGAGGCTTTATTTCCCTTGCCTCTCGCAGACGCCTGGGTCGGGGCCACTGTATTAGAACAGCAAAGCAGAAACAGTGGGAGTCCCCAGAGTAAAGGAACTACAGCAGAGAGCGAGAACGGTCAACGATAAAACCCGGGGCTTCTACTCACGCGCGGCTTTATCAAGTATGAGTTGGAGTTATTGCACGCCGCACGGCAGAATTGCAGAGCGGGACATTATTCACTGGGCTATCATGGGAGGCTTATTGTGTGGAGGCAGTGAAATATTCATTAAGCAACAGCCTGGCTGGTTTCCACGCCACCCGCCTGTAAACAGAAGCCCAATCAAATATAAATAATAACAGTAGAGGACTGCTGAATTTTATCTGATAGGAAATGCCACTTGCCTTATATGCACCAAATTAGGCGACACTAAACTGTTGTCAAGTCCCTGCTTCAACAAGTAGATGAGCGTTCCCACCATCTCGCTCTCTCTCTCTTTCTCTATGTGTAGTGGGTAGACCTGAATGGCATTAATTGCCCCCTAAGATGACGGGCAGATGAAAGTGAGGTGGTGGTTTGCTGTGGGACATGGGGGCCGGTTACAAAGAGAGGCTGAGGACGGCTGGCAGGTCTCACAGACTTCAAAAGCAGATAAAGGGCCTTTTTACACAAAGGATCCTCATTTTTTTCCCTTTTTTTTGCGCTTAATCTTCAGATTCGGGGGTTTATTCGTGCCAGCCTCCTCGCCTTTGTCCACTTTGTGTCAGGTTTTAACGCCAGAGGATTAAATTGCTGTTGCGGAAATCATTGTTTGTGTTTTCTTCCAACCCGCTGCCTGCCATTGTCCCGTGACATAATCGACCGCTCACTAACAATATGAGAGGTTCATCTCTTCCCTTTGGTGAGAAATGAACAGCGGATGGATCTGGTCACCTTGTTTTGTCTGAGGGAACAGTGGCACAATATGGTGTTTTGTTTAGGCAGAGTGCTCTTAACTCTTTAAGTAGCTTTTAAAAAATGAGGACAAGGAGGTCTTACTTGGAGGAGCCTCAGAACAGACAGAGAAAACACTGGGCTGCTGTTAAATTTAACAAATATGAGGTTGTTTCTCTTTTCTCTGCAAACAAAGGAGGTCTAACCGAAGAAAATCAGGTCGGGAACACGTTGGTCCTGGGGAATATATTAAACATATTTCGAATTAGGGGCTCTTGTGCACAAAGAAAACCTCAGGAAAAAAGCAAATTTTCCCTCCTCTGTCAGGTCTTGTAAAGTCTGTCCACCCGGACCTTCACCTACAGCCCAGATTCCTGTCATTCTCCAGTGAAGGTATTGGTCTCCAGCCGCACAGCCAGCCCTCCATCTGCCCATGAATAGGACCAGTCACATTTCTGATAGCATTTAATGAAAAATCCACCCGGGCTTTTGAGGGGAGGGGAGGGGGGTTGGATGAAGGGTGGATATAGAGGGAGGGTTGGTTGGAGGAGGAGGAGGAGGGGGGGTTTGCAGAGGAGTGCTCAACAAAGAGTGCCTTTCACTGGAGTGGAAAGCCTAGATTGCTCCCTCTCCCTCCCTCGCTCCCTCCTCGCTCTCTCATTTTGTCTTTTTTGATTCAACATCAAAAATGTGCCAAATGACTGGGCAGAAACCCCCAGAGTTTTTTTCAATGAGAGTGTGTGTGCGTGTGTGTGGAAAGTGTCACACAAAGGGACAGGTGTCTTGCGGTTTAAGGTGGCAGCGCTGAGGACGACACAAAGGTAAAAAGCAAACAATCGGTGAGGCGTCACTGAGAAACATATGCTCCTTAACTTGTTCCTCCTCTGATGTTCAGGCCTGAAATCAGTGGAAGAATCTGCACTAATATATGTATAATCAAATATAATCAAATAATAAAATACCAGCACCAATGACCCTAATACTATAAAGGATGGTGTTATTCTTTATTTTTATTATTGCCAATTAATCCCATAAAAAACAACAACGTCTCAGTCTGTCTGTACTTTCTTTCTCTTCCTCGTCTGTAGCTCTCAGCAACACTCTTGGTTCTTACTGAAGATATAAATCTTTCAAAACAAGCCAAAAATATATAGTTTAATTTTTTAAATGGGTGAAATAATTTCCTAAAGCAGCAGAACACTTCAGTTTTTTCCACAAACGCTGCTCAAATTGCATCTTTGTTGGGGACTATTTTCATCTGTGGATGAACACACCTTTGTTGCTCCAGGCTTGTTTTGTTTTAATCATATTTAGGTAGCGATGTGCGTGTCACGAATCAATCATTTAAAACGAACCACTCCTTTTAGAGTCGGGAGTCACAAGTCCTCACCTCCACTCACTGAGTCGTCTCCTTCAACCTGCGACGAGCTAGCGCAAACTGCAAAGTAGACGACAAGGCGAGACCACTCAAGTCTTAAATGAACTGTATTTGTGGAGGTGTGTCAAGCTAATTGCTGTATTATTAACTCAACCCTCAGCTCAGCAGTCGTTCTCTCAGCATGTTACCTGTTTAAAGTCTTTGGCTTTGTGTTTTGGGTAACTGACTCGAGTGACTTGAAAGACCGACTCTCTTTAGCGAGTGATGAACCTCCCATCTCTTCTGTGGAGCTCTGACACAGAGGGAATAGCCACGTCACACACAATCAGTACTTGTTAGTAGGATATATTGATTTGACTATACACTATCACCACCCTTGATTTCCTGAACACATGTAAAGAACTACAGGCAGTGGTCAGCAGTGTAATAATGCTAGTACTGAATATTACAGTAGTCTGTGTGGTTTAAATTGACAAAATGCTGCTGTGGTTCTGACAACAAATCACTTTTTTATGTTTCTGCACATAAAGCATGTTCTGTCTGACTGCATCCATAATGTTCACTCCCGTGTTTCTTTCCATTTGAATGAATTATTCAAGTGTGCAGGTTTTTATGTGTACGTGTGCACGTTTATGTTCTCACACAGAGACTGTAGGGTGATGGGGAGGATGATGGCACTGACTCCTTTTGTTGTCTTCACTGATAAATGGAAATGCACAGGTTGAAAGCGCCTGATCAGTTCATGGTTGGTTTTAGTGTTTGCTGACAATAAATTATGTCCTGCAAAGACCCACAACACTGCTGGAAGCTTCTTTAAAAATTTATATTTTTATAACATTAGAAAAATGTATTAGAGCCCAGATTTGCTTTTTTGTCACATACAGAGGACCTCAACATGTCTGTAACTCACACAGAGGCATTTGGGGCTTGCAACATATAACATGTAATGTCATAAAATAGATATTTTGCTCCCAGGTATACTTCAGTTTTTTTTAAGACTGCTGCACCTCGACAAGAAAGATGTGTAGGTGTTCAGCATGATGGATATTATTCTTTAATGATCTTTTCACTGTAATTCGCCCAAATCAGAGCAGGTTCGCGGCTCCCAGATTTA
>JBAJHX010000115.1:3648192-3661003 GCA_037176925.1 Amniataba percoides
CATAATACTTGAAGGAAACTCAAGCTGAGGCATGCCCAGCCTTTACATCGCTGTATGTAGGTGTGTGTGTGTGTGTGCAGCACTGCCTTCAAAACGCCAAGGGCCTTTTTTGTTTACAAGCTTCTAATCATGTTAATGACACTTTGCTCCCATGCAGGCCATTTCTTAATCGATCACAGGGACAAAGACCAAAATAAAGTGAGGACGCTCAGAATTTGTGTCTGTGCACGTCTGACGGAGATGAAAGAGATGTGAGGTTCAACCTTTAAACTGCCATTCATCAGGGAAGGCAACAAAGGGAGTCGATGTCATTATCTTCCCCGTCACCCTTCAGCCTCTGTGTGAGCACACAAACATGCACATATACACACTTCAGTCATTTATTCAGATGTGAAGAAACGGGTGAACATTATGGATGCATTCAGTTTTATTGAACATACTTTATGTGGATAAATATCAGTGTTTTTATTTTAACGCATTCTCTAGTTTAATCATTACATAACTGCTGACCATTGTTTGTTCATTGTTGTTTTCTTGCTTCTTCTCTGGCAACCGCTGGAGTTTTAATTACAAGCCTGGTGATATGTTATATTTTTCTTTTTGTAAACAAATCCCATAAAGAAAGACCAAAACCAATAATGAATCATCTCGCTAACAAGTATCTGTGTGGCCAGATCCATGTTATTCCTCTGTGCCACAGAGCTCCATCGTTGTTCACATACTATTAAAAACACATTAATGACTCTTTTTATTACATTTATCTTTCTTGTGAAAACCTGGTGCCTATTTTACCCACGATTCAACTCAACCAGAATTTAAGTAAGAGATTCAGGTATTTTATACGAGTTATGCAGCTAATGTAGACTTGAGCTGAGATTAGGAGGTCTGGTAATCTCACGTCTTTCTACCTCCGCACCTTCTTTTTTCTTTGACTTGAGCCAATTTATTTGACTTTATTTTCACATGTGCTGTTGTACTATAAAACACCTGTGTGGAGTTTAAGGTATAAAATCTGTTGAGTTCTCCCTTAAAATGAACACTGTCACTGTTAATTAGTTACATTAATCCCACATACACCATCCTGCTGCTATAAATACTCACGGTGCTCCAAATAGTCCTCAATAAATGCCCCATTTGCTCCAGCTGTTCTACTAAGACTATACTGGGCCTTTTTTTAATGAAATACAATTTAAAGACTGAAAACATGTTTTGTAGGAACCAAAGAAGGATAGATAAGTCAGAAGGTGTTGAGATTTGTCCACTAAACATGATAATCACATTCAGAACCTGCAATAAACCCTTAAGCAGGGCTGGAAATAAAGTGCACTATGCTGAATGGCTGAGAAGGAGCTAAAACATGCATGAACAGCGATACGACACATCAGATGATCTCATTACCATAAAAACTTTTGTATTTGTGCAGCAGCATGAAAGAGTGAGGACTTCCTAATCTTCTGCAGGCCTTTTTTTCCGTGGGCGTTTAACAGCAGATTATCAGAGATGAGTGAGTCAAGGGTAGACAAAAGACTTTTCTCCTGCTCATTTCTTCAGCAATAGATACTCCACAACCGGGGACGACAGTGTGGACAAAAGACTAGACATTAATTTATCTTTCCTATATGACCCTGATGCAAATGAGGAAAATGAAAGCAAGCAATCAATTCCCTAATTGGGTTTGCGCTATTTTAACTTGTTAAGGGGGCCTCTGTCTAGATTAAAGAGAAGGTCAATTTCTCATTGTGACAATTACTGTATTCATTTCACAGTGCAACAAAGGAATCTGGCGAGGGTTGGGAAGGGACCGCGGTGAACCAGATGCCTCCCCATTGTGCGAGTCCACCATCATAACATCTTGTTGATCATAGTTAACCCGCTCATTACAATCCACAGACACAATAGACACCAAATTAAACCCCCTACTTCTATTTTAAAATAAAAAAACACTGTGAATGTTTTAAATTATTGGGCGTCTTGGCATTTTTAGATTTTTAAATAAATGTTTAATCATAACAGAGGAAGAGCAAAGGTGTCTTTTCATGTGTTCAAACCTTGTGACGTCAAAGGATTAGTTCAGTGTTGACATAGACTAAGTTTAACTCCTTATAAGCCAAAACTTGGTCTTAAATATCTGTGTGACAAAGTTACAGAGATACTAAAGTCAAAGTTGTGAAAAACAGAAAAACAAACTCTGGTAAAGTTCTTCTTCAGGACCCTGTAGGTGTGTTTTGACCACATTACATCCTAAAATTGTCATCAGTTTTTTTTTTATTTAAATACTGTTCAACCTTGACTGCAAACCCTGTCCAGTTTAAACCACTAATGAGAAGTCAGACAAAACAGCACAAGGCAGAAACGTTTTCTGTTAAACAACCGAACCTGTTGGAAAAAAGCTGCATGCTCGTGTAGGATCACATCACTCATAATTAGAAACTGATTGAGAAAATAAATGATGGGGCCTTTAAACTTTTCTACAAGTTTTTTTTTTTTTTAATTAAGCAAAAGGAAAAAACTTTTAGTGTTGCTCCAAATCACCCGTCGACATGTTTGAAGTGTCGTTCCTTTAAAGAGGGCGGGCAAACAGCAGCGGCCCTGCTGGGAGGGTTATGAAGTTCGAGCAGAGGCCTGTAAGCTGAGAAGCTGCGGGATTGCAGAGGAGCATTTATTTTGGCTTCCCGAGAAGCAAATCAGACTGTTGATGTACAGCGTGAGTCAGCTACTCCCTCGTGTCACATCAGTGGTTTATTTACCAGCGAAGAGACGCCACAGAATTAGAATAAAAATGAGATTATGTATCCCTGCGCTAAACGCGATGCATTCAATTACTCTGACTCCAAACTTCTCTCGAGGGGGAGTGAGGAGGATTTTTGCTGCATAGCCATTTATCAAAACGCAAAGAGTGGGAGAGCAGTGTGTCATGTCTGCTGCTTAATTTCTGTTATTGTGTTTTCCTGTTCCTTTTTCTTGAGATCGGGAGGGAGAGAAATCTGTTAAAAGCTCCACAAACCAAGCAGCCTTTTAACAAGATGCACTTAATCTTCCTGCTGTTTGCCTTAGTTAAGTGAGGGATCGGCTTTGTCCGGGCCTGGAGGGGCGGGATGTTGATTCCAGCCGGTTTGTGAACCCTAACCTCTTATCAGTCTTTATCTGCATTTAAACAGGTTTCTGGCGGAGCAGTAAGATTAAATATAGACCTATTTTGCAAGTTGGTAATGCATCAACAGCATGTTCCGGTGCTGCATTTGGGTTGAACCAGAGTTCATGTTATTAGTATTACCAGCCTTCCATGCTCTCAAATCTCACTCAGATCAAAAGGGCTTTGTGAGGTATGCCACCATCAGCCAATTAATGCCCACGGGTACAGCTGCTCTGTCTGTAAGGTCAAGACTAAGCACTTTTCACAGCTAAATGCCTCAACTTTTTTTCTTTTTCCAGCGCTCATTTTTAGGCAATTATTCAGCTCTTTGGGAGGGTTTTGTAACTTACACCCTACATATTGCATAACAGGAGTCACAAAAGTGACCTTGAACCGCTTGAGTCAAATAACAAACCTGCTGGGCTTTAGCAGAGAGGGATCCGCACAAATCCCACCCACATTAACGGCGAAGGAGACACAGTCAGGGGGATTGAAGTGAGGTATTTTAGGCTTAGAAGAACCTCGCTTTAGATGAAATCTCAGGGGCGATGCTTACTTTTCAGGTGTTTAAACTGGCACTGTGCTCTGACTCTTCCTAAGACGGCTGCAGAGGGCTTCTCACTCAAGGACACTGCCAACAGGATACACAGCTGCTGTCGGATTAATGTGGGGATGTTTTGATGGTGGGACAGAGAGAGAGAGAGAGAGAGAGAGAGAGAAAAAAAAAAAAAACGGGCCTCTCATCCTCAAGTCACGTCTTCCTCTGACCTCATAGTAATGTCCCACACTGCACCGAGCTACCTGCTGAGACTTGAATAATCCTCGCAAATCGTGCTTCGGTTTTATGCAGCTTATTCTTTGTAGTGAGTCACATGGAGCCCCATCTATACTGATCCACCTACACCATCTTTGGTCTTGTGCTGTACATATGAATGTGCACGACTTTGACTCTCGTGTTTCAGGCTTTTAATTCCCTCTGGGCTGACCCACAGTGCTACTAAAAAGGCACTTATTGTGTGACGGTTTGTGTCCAAACATCACTACACTTTAAACAGACTTTCCTCCCCAGACATGCCATCATTAAAAAAATGTATACATCATTTACACAACCGCTGAACTGGACCATAAGTTATATCGCACATTAATTAGAGCCAATGCCCAAGCAATCTAATTACAGACAAGAGTTTCAAAATGAAACATGGCACAGTAAATGTGCCGATAGCAATAACTACTGATCGATCACAGGCTTTTAAATGAAAGCAGAACATTTTGTTGCCCCAAAGTTAAGGGATAAAGGTCATGGTGCCACCTAGTGGTGACAGAAAAACAGAAACATCTGTTCAAATCTAAAATGATTTAAAACAGTACACAACAGTAAAAATCAAATGTTTTAAAACAATCCTTAAGGAGATCAGACAACAACAAGTAATCCCTGACAAAATCATATTAAGAAGGAATGCTCAAAGCTGGATGCACATATATTATTACTATAATACAGCAGTAGATCATAGTTTGGGCTGTCTTTTGTATTTGGACGACAGTGGTGAGCCATTATGGTGCAAACATGCAAACATCTCCAAAAATACAAAACAATATGAAAAATCCAAATGCACCCTAACTCTTTTTTCAGGCAAAACACAAGAACAGACACTGATATGAAACCGAGGAGACTAAAATGAGCCCAGTTTGGCACCACCACTGTGTCAAATGTCAAAGGGCACCGTGCATGCTTGTCATTCTCGATTTCCTACGCGTGGAAGTTTCCCAGCCTACTGGTGAATTTGTCCTTGTCAATGCTCTTGTGCTCGGGGACGTGTATGTAGGTGCAGTCCTGCCTCGTGCAGCCCGAGGTCCTCCAGAAAAAGCACTCCTTCTTGTGCGGGCTGCAACAGGAAAAACAATTCTCACTTGAGGACGTAATTACAAGGGCTGTATGCCAACATTTGAAGCATCATTTTACTTTGGTTCATTGTTAAGATCTTTTATCAATACGGTGGAGAAGAAAAGTCTGTTCTTACCCGGGTCGGAAATAAGGGTCAGTGTTGGCCGAGTTGGACGCACCAAGTCCGCTGTGGATTTTATAAGGATATCTCACTGAGAGCGGAGCCCCCTCTACCACCATCCCCTGAAAAGGAAACGCACATTTATCACCTCACCAACATCACCTCAATAAGAGTGCAGAAAAATTCACATTCTGTAAAGTAAAAAAAAAAGATTTTCTTTAATTATTGATGAATCATGTGTTTACCTTTACAATGAGAAGGTGTACCTAATGGATTTTTGCTTTAAACATTTAATCAGTTTTAATGGAGTAATTGTTTCAGCTGGAGTTTTAATCTGCTGTGGCTTTATAAATATTAATATAGCATTAATTTACAGCGGCGCACAAAAGCACTCTGTGACAGCTTTCAGGAAACAGATTTCCTTGAAAACTGTGAAGTCACTGTGTTGAAAAAGTAAAAGTTTTAACTGAATTTTGTATTTGATATTTTGATCCATTCGGCCCAACATAGCTGTGCTGGAGAGCTACGCAGCTTAGAGAGGGAGAAGCTTTACAGAAAAACAACTGATCAGATTTGTGTCAGAGTTGATTTGTATGATGGGAAATAATGCCACAGTTTGAGAGGAGCAGACAGACTTTGAAGCACGGATAACTTTACAGGGAGAAAGAGCTGCGCTTGTCTGTCACTGCTTTAATAAACACAATCAAAATAAGTTCCAACTTCTTGCTCTACTTAGAACCAAGTTATAAATATGAACAACCCAAAATACTTCTGGTTTACTTCTTAAAGGATTATTTCGGATTTGCCTGTGAATATAAATCCTTGTCTGGAACATAAAGTGAACTTGCACATTTTGAAACTCACCTTCATTTTTTGACTCCAGATTAATATGTTAACAAGAAATATCACAACATTTAACAGGACATAAACTTGTTCAATCATTTCATCAGTTTTCAATTAAAGCCTCAGCTAAAACATGCATTAAAATATAAATAACAAATATTCAAAGTAGTCAGATACGTACGTTAATACACTGGATGGCTCTGTCGCAGTCTTCCTTTTTGGTGTAGTTCACGAAGGCACACTGATGTTCCAGCAGGATCTTGATGCTGTAAACTGTTCCAACTCTGAGAGAGGCGAATGAAAAACGTGAGCTGAAATCTTAAACATCCCTGTGGGGTGATTTGCTTCTACATGTGAGTCAACAACCCAGAGACTCAAGCAGTTTAATGTCTTTTCCTTATTTTTCTACTCGTCATTTTTTAAACTTGTTCTCAGTGCTTTAATGTTTTATTCTGCATACTTAAAAGTGCATATCTTTTTATGATTTGTGTTTAGAAAGCTTCTGTATCTGCTGTGAAAATGTCACAATCAGATGTCGTCTGGTTTTAAAAAGTGCTCTTTGACGTCCTCTGACAGAGACATGCTCGTGGGTGTGAAGGAGGTCTGACTGCAGATACTTCACCTGCTGAAGAGCTCGTGGAGCGTCGTATAGGTGACAGCAGGGGCCAAGGATCCCACCCAGATGGGGAAAAGCTGCCTGTAGACAGAATAAAGAGGTAAAGTTGTTTAAAATTATATTGCACTCTGGGAAGGAATGAGCAAATGACCAATAAATTAGTCTGTGAACATAAAGTCACTAATTATAATTTGGTATTTGGCAACAACAACAGTTGTGATACATGTGTGCTTATTTCAACATTTCCAAAGTTAAACAGAAAAACTGCAATATGCAAACTGACAAAAACCCAAAATATAATGACAGCAACTTAAAATATTTTAGGATAAATCCTTATTTTTTTGTATTTTTCAGATTTTTGCTCTTCATTAAAATTGGGAAAGTGAAATTTAGTGTCTTTAGGACACTAAACTTGAGAGACATGAAACCACTGGCGAGGGTCACAAGAGGACATTGTGTCACTAAAAATTCAAAGGTTGAATTAGGTCTTTCGCTTTAAAATGAAATATAATCATCCACGTAAAAATACACATTAATGATCAACACTGTCAACTTACGGTTTCACTGGATTTCTTGAATGAGGCGTCGGTGACTGAGATTTGGATCTGCTTTGACTGAAGGCATCTAACTCTTTGACCTGCTGCATTCTTTGACGGCTCACCGGCAGGACGGTCCACTCGCCCTCATCATCATCTTCTTCTTCCTGCATCACTGGTTGGTCTGCATTGACACTGCTGGCAGCATCTGAGAGGAGCAAATACAAACAGCAGGAGAGCTCAAACATCAGGACGTCACCTTTGAAGTGACACGTCGTCTTACCAGCTTTACCAGCGTCGTCTCAACACTTTACCTGCAGGAGCCGGATTACTGTCACCACTGAACAGAGTTTCGACGGCTTCCTCTAACGTGCCGTGTGTTTTCAAGGCCTCAGAGCTCTGCTGCCAGGAGAACCCCATCTCCTAAAAAAATGAAAGTCCAAACACAATCTCATAAACTGTAGTGATACCACCACACAGACATTAAAACCCCAAATGACTGATGCGCTTGAACAAAAACTAACAGAAAAAAAGTATCTAATCCCCTCAAATGGATACCCAGTGGTTTTACTCTGTCTGCAATTAAGCTGTTGGGTGTGTACACATTTCTACTAAGAAAAGTCAGCTTTAGTCATGTAGCCCAATCACATCCCAAATCACAAGTTGCCTCAGGGGACAATCTTTCGACTTTCAGTGTGGATCAGGAAGTGAAAAATGAAAGAAAGCAAGATCAGTCATGCAAAAGGTCACATATTTAGAAAACAGATCAGTGTAGACCACGTGCAGAGGATTGTGAAGAGTATTGATCAAGAAGGACGTTAACATAGACATGAACAAATGAAATTTGTGCGTCTGACACAAATGCTGCATTCAAAAACACAAAATGAAACTACTGAGTGAAATGTGATGAAAACGTGTGAACTGAGCTGCACTATCCAATGGTATTTCTTTTTCTGTGACCGATCCTCTGATTGTGTGGAGATTTTTTGTTCCACATAAGTGTCACCTACCATCAGGTGCAACGTCTGTGCTCTTTTCAGCTCTTTCAAGGCTTCAACGCTCGAACTATCAAGCCTCAGCACCTCCTTATAGATCAGCGAGGCTTTGTCATATCTCTGGAGAGGAAACGATGGAGAAATCACAGACAATAAGAAAGGGTTTTAAAATCTTAACTTGGGCAATAAAGCATGTTAATTTGTAGTTATACACTGGAAAGGTGTGGAATTCATATTATAGAGGGTTTATTTGCTGTTGTGACTGTAAAACTACAACAAAAACACCTGTTTAATTTTTTTTTATAATATTAAAACAAAAGCAACACGAAGCGATGCCATATATGAAAAGGAAACATTCAAAGTTTCTGGAAAACATTAAAACAGTGTGTGCAGGGTTAACTGGACACAGGAGCGGCGATTTACCTTGAGCCCACAGAGAGCTTTCCCTTTCCTAAATAAACCTTTTATCCAGTTTGGCTCCATGGAGAGTGCGAGGTCAGCATCCCTGAGAGCGTTTTCATACTGCTCCATTCTTTCATAACAGAGGGACCGATTTCCAAATAACCTGAATAACAGCGTAAACACAGTTCAAGGCCATTGATTTCACTGCTCGTGCATGCTTTAGTGAACCCCAGAGTCAATTTAAGTCCCTGCTCTTACTTAAATTCCTTTGGGTTGTATTTAATGGCGTCTGTAAAGTATTTCACTGCCTTCTCGTACTGTCCTGAGGCGGCCAAACGATTTCCTTTACCTGGAAGAAAGAGAAAGTTTGACAGTTTGTGCCCGCTTCAGTAACTTGACATGTCCTTATGGAAAAAAAATGTTTAATGGAAAATATGACTTACCAGCAAGCTCTCTGCTTTTTTTTGCCAACTCTTCTGCAGTGGGATTCATAGCTTTCTGTTAAAGTTAAAGTCAGCACATTAGTGTGTGAAGCCAAATTGCAGGAAACACTGAATTTGCATGAAGCTTTCTGTCGAACAGCAGGGTATGAAGATTGGAAGGTTTTAAGATTTTAATATTTTCCAACGGAAGAATTTGTTGGGAAAATGAGGTGTTTCTACGCTGATAAATTTAAAATATCTCTACTGATATAACATCAGAGAGCATAAATAATATTTAACTGTTGTCATTTGGTTTGACTTGTGTGTTAAACCCTTTATTTGGATAAGATTATAAGATTTTCAGTGTGTCCACCTCTTCATCAGGTTCTTGTTTCTCTTCCTTCTTCTTATGAATTTCAGGTCTTTCAACAACCTCTGGCTTCTCTGCCTTGGACTGCTGAACTTCCTTTAATTTATTTTTTTCCTTTTTTCTTCCTCTCGCAGGTCTCTGGTCAGAGAGAGTTTCCTCTGGCACCAATTTACACGTAGAAGCATATGAATTATTTAAATCCAGATCCTCTGTATTCTGGGTAGATGCATTGACCTAACACAGAAAGTATTCAGTTAAAACAAATGTGGACACAATTGAAACAGCACTCAAAATCTGTTCACAAAAAGTGACTGATTTTTAAACTAAAACACTTAAAAGTTCAGGAGAAAAACATCCTATATCGGTAGAGATGGACTGCAGCTTCATTAATAAGCACAGTGACGTAAAGATAAAGCTCATTTGTTCATTTAAAAGGGCACATACATGGTAATGTGATAAACAGATGCGTAAAAATCACCACAAACCTTTTGCTCTGCATCTTCTTTCTTATTCACAAGATTTTCTTCTTTATTATTACCAATGCTCTCCTCACATCCAGCTGCATCAGTTGCATTTTGAGTTTCAGGGGATTCAGGAGAGTCATTTGAGTTTATTTCAATTACTGGATTTTCTTCTTGATTTACTAAGGAGTCTGACTTCTCTTGTTCTTCCTCCTGAAATGACCAAACAAACAAACAAAAACTTACATTACAACTCTGAAAAAGCCTCACAGTCTGGACTTTCTTTTCAGGCTCTAACACTTGAATGTACTTATTATTCAATGCAATTAAAAAAAAGACTTACAGGTAAAATGTCTTTAACTGCATTTTCCTTTTCTAGTCTTTTCTTTTCTTTTTTACGCTGCAACAGAGAAAAGAAATATGCTGTAAGCTGCTATCAAAGAAAAAAGCAACACAGAAATAAATGTCAAATCCCAAAAATTAAAGCAACACTAACCATTTTTTTACGCTTGTTCTTCTCAGTTCTCTCTTTACGCCGTTCCTCTTCTTCTAACAATTCTTTTGCATGTTTATCTGCCTCCTGACAAAAAAAAACTTAGCCAGTGATCAAGAAATTCATAAAAGAAATAAAAAAAAACATTTAACACCTTTTAAAGTTTTTAAATCTCTTAAGTTCATTTTTTTGTTTTGCTTGTAAAGAGCTGAAACAGAAGTGTAATACCTCGTCAGTGAGTTGTCTTATTCTTGGATGTGGCTCTAAAGGCCTGTGAGCAGCATTTCGAGTATAGATGGGGTCATTGTCGTCGTCGTCATCATCATCATCAGAATATATGATGTCGTCTTCTAGGTCTCCCTGGAAGGGCCTTAAAAAATCGAAACCTGCGAGATGTGGACAAACAAAAATGTGGCACTTGTTACTCTAACACTCTCAAAAGAACAAGGTACATAATTAAGTCATGGCACAAGTTGTATGTACAGTATCAGAACCTGGCTCAAAGAAGTTTAGGGGATTAACTTCACAAAATATATTCCACACCTTTCTGACATCAGATTTAACTCTCTGAAAACTATGACACTGACGTTCACATCCACATTGAACTTTGCTTTTGTCTTCTGAGTAATGCTCTCCAAATAAAGTAAGGCCTTACATGCAAAGGTTCTCTCACAACAGGAGCCTTCCACACCCTCATAATTGGCATCTGTAAATGACCCTGCTGTTAGTGTTACCTGCAATCAGCCTATCTGACTTTCAGTACTTCTGACAACTTAAATAAACAAACTTCATGTACTTCTGCAGTTTGAATGAGCACCAGCCAACTAATTTGTTTTTATTTAACTGGTTTTGCATGGTGTTTTATATTAAGTTTGGCAAACGACTTACCAAAAAAGTTGGGTGCAAAGACATCCAGGAGAGAGCTTTCAGGATGACGTCCATTTATATAATCTACCATCGATTCCTGAGAAAGAGAAAGATCAGCCATTTAAAATGCATCCGTGCATCAGCGTCCATGCTGCAGCTATAATGAGGCTTTTCCACTGTGAAAAATTATCATCCTGTTTAAGTTAAATAATTGTTTAAGAGCTGGTAGACAATACTGATGTTGATCCTTGGGACATTATTAATGTGTAGTATCGTAATTACAGCATCACCTGCTAAAAGTCACATCCCCTCTACTTTATATTTAGTTTCTTAAAAAAACATCTACTTCACTGCGATAGGCAGCTGTGAATCATGATGTCAACCTCTTTATTTTTGGCATCAAATAATTATTTAACTAATAATTTAACACTTGAACACAGGAGCTACTACCTGATAAGAACTTACTTGAGGTGTACTTTGATTTTTTAGTTTGCCCTATCTGCTGTCATAAAGGAGTGGTTTATGACCTGTACTGTAATTAGCCAGCAGAGGGTGATCCAGGTGTTTTGACTTAACTTGTGGACTTCTGTCATGTCGTCCATCTTTATGTACAGTCAACATGTGACATCCTAAAAAAAATAACCTGTTTGACTGCCTCAGAGGCTGCATCACAACCTTTTATTTTGAAATCTAGCTGTCATGGCAACCTTTCTGACAAGTGTATCTGCTCATATTCAAACTACACACACTGTGTTTGGCAAAGTGGACAAACACAACAAGTACAACAAGAAGAAATAAAAGTAGTTTTCCACTGATTCATACTCACGTGAGCCCTCATAAGTCTCGAGCTTTCTCTGATTCGAGGTACAGGTGCACCACCTGAGAAATATACATAACATATGAAGCTCGATCAAACATAAAATACAGGTTTTAACGTGAAACGCGTGGTTTAAAAGACAGCTGTAGGTACGTGTGATGTATTAAAACAGCTTTCATCAAACGTTAGCACATTAGCTAACGAGCTACACGTCAACTTCCCAGTAAATGAAACTCCAGAAGCGGCTAAAAACAACTACTCACCTTTAACTATGACTTTCCTTCTTGACATTGTGTTAGTTCCTGTGTTCGTACCAGTCTCTCGCGGGTATTTCTGGCGTTTTTTGTGCGTTTTGAGGGTATTTTTGTACTGCGTCGAGTTCCCTTCTTTCCGCGTTTGAGCAAAGAGCTTTTGTTTCCTGGGTTTCACCTGTCAGGCTGTCAACTGACTCAACGCGGCTCCGCCAATCAAACGGCGAGGATTGTTTTTCAGAAGCTCTGATTGGATGTTAAAAAGTAGGCGGGGTTTGAGCGCAGATTGCTGCCTGAGTGAAAAAACTGAGGGCAAAATGTGTGAAATGTGTTTATCATGATTGAAATAATGAAAATAACAGTACACTGTAGATCTATGAAATGAAGACCTTACAAGATAATTAATAAAGACAGAGGTGACGAAGGTAAAAAAAAAGTTCCTAAAGAAAAAATAACATTTGTTTTTAGTCATTGCAGTTATACTGTTAAGTGTATTTATATATCTCCTCTGTCTGCTTTTTATATGAAGGGTGAAAGTAACACAAAGCAAGTGTGGAAAATGAATGTGACGAAAATGAATGACAAATGGAGTAATAAATTAT
>JBAJHX010000115.1:3661103-3682755 GCA_037176925.1 Amniataba percoides
AAGGTAGTCAAAACAATGCGGCAGTGTGGGTGAGTGGCAAATTCTCAGTAAATTAGGTTTGTGTGCAGATGATAGAGAGTCCTGTTGAGCTAACACCGACCTGTTGCTCTCTGCTAACTTCAGGCTGTCAAGTAACTGATGTGTGCGAGTGTGATATACATGTGGAAAAACTGTGAAAGCTACCCCTATTTCTAAACAAACGGTGTATTAAAGAGTCTCTGTCTTTTCCGAGCCAATCTCGTCCAGATTTGACAAACCAAGATAGTGTTTTTTTGTTGAACCTGGACCAATATCAATGTAATCTTTGACCACTGGATCGGAAACTGTGCTTTAAAGAGTCTCTTGGATAATTTAGGTAGTATGCTGGTTTTTTATGTGGGCCTGGATTGAAAAAGAAGTAAAATATTTGTAGTTTTTTTTTGTAGTTTCACAAACAGAGTAAGGTTTTCACAAATTTGAAGGTGTTTCAGACAACCGTTTATCTGAAATGTCAAAAAGGCTTTTATAAAACAGTCACTCAGGAATATAAGTTAGCTCTCCTTTAACTTTCTCCTTCACTGCTAAATCAGAAATTGTAAAACAGAAGCTAACTTAAGCGCTGTTTGATATGTGATATATAAGATAAAGTAGGTAAACTATGGATGTGAAAGTTGATCATATTAAGTAGACTAGCAAACAAAATATTTGGTTCTCATCTTTGACAAAAATGTCACAGCTCTAAAAAGGTCCAACAGTCAGAACAATTGTTCATAAACTTTACTGGTAAAGAACAAGAGCATATAGTTTAAGAGTTAACAAATTAAATCATAATATATTTGTGAATCAATGTAATAGATTAAAGTGCAGTTCCAGGTGAGCAATCTCTTCTTGTCCTGAATGTGAAGCCTCAGTCACAGAGGAGCCTCGTTATATTAAGTGATGGCAGCTGGCATGAATGACTCCATTTGTGTTTCTTGTCTCAAAGAAGCTGAATAAGTTTCTTTGCTGTGCTGTTAGATCAGCAGTTTGTGGAAGGTGTGCCAGAAATTTTCCAGGATGATCTTCACTACTGCGAACTTACTAGTTACATTGGGCAGTTGTTTTTTAAGAAACTGTTCAGTTTCCTCACATTTTAGGTTACACAGCAGTGTTAAATGACACTGAAGGACAGTGAGTTGTTTGGTGTTTCGCTTCATAGAGGGTGGCAGCAGCATCTCCTCAGGTGGCAGCAGATGAAGATGTGAGTCAATCTGTTGGACAAACATCCATAAATCAACTGGGAGCTCAGAATTACAGCCATGTTAGTCTGGAAACAGAGAACTGGGAGCTTCATCAGCCATGGGGGCGCTCTGTGCAGCCAGGTATGTATGTTAGATATAATGGCTTCCTTTTTTTAAAAAAAATAATGATCAATAGGATGAAGTGAGTGAAAATAAAATGTGTTTCTGAAAATCTGTAAAATACATATTTATGGTATTGATTTTAAATAAATAATCATAATACTTTTTTTGTACAGCTCTTTTCAAGCTGGTAACAAAAAATGCTTTCCATAAACAATATAAAACAATCAAAAATTACCCAGAAGTTCAAACAAATAAAACAACTGAAATAAATTTAAATAGGTGGTTGAACAGACAACTATCATACAAACAAACTAGTTGTCATGTAAAAAATCTTTTGTTTTTTTTTTGTCATTTTATATGTATGGAAAGTATAATTCATGTGTTATCTCATGAAAATGGGAAGTCAAAGGCAGGTGATGTCTCTGTATTTCTGTTGTAGTTTATAAACCCGTTGGTGGATAACAATCAGTATCTTCTGTATCATCAGAGTTTCAGGACAGTAATATGTCTCCAGCCCTTCCCCTGTTGCCTGCAAACTCTGGAGTGGAGAACATCTTCAATGAATATTCTTTATTTCAGCAAAGTGACAATGACTTTACTCCTTTAAGGTAAAACAAATCAATGAAAACTCAATTACTGGTTCTGTGAGCATTCTTTTAACATGTTATCTGAATAGTCAGAAATCCATTTTGTTTACTCTTTAAAGGGCATATCCAGACATTTCCATGGCATCAGAGAGATTTCAGTTTCCACTCCAGGATCGCACCACTCAGGCCTCTGAGCGCGGCTCGCTGTCCCAGCACCCTCTGGCCCAAACAACCGTCCTCTCTGAAGAAGGGACGGCCAGCTGCTGCTCTCTATCCCAGCACAGTTTGTCACCAGCAGATGAAGGCAGACGAGGGGAAACTGGTCACCCCCCACGGATCGCCAGCACTGACACAGAAGGAGTGCAGTCCAGAGATGATACAGGTAGAAGAGAGGACTCAGAAACACCAATGGACTCTCCAGACAAGCAGAGAAGAGAGGCTGATCAGGATGAGGCATTTTTTCTGAGTAAAGATGTTCCTGCCCAGCACCTCCTGGAGCTCCTTCAGAAAGATATCGGCATGCCAAGCAGCAGCAGCAGCGCTGTGTCCTCTGTGAAGACGACTGAATCTTTTGCCAAAGAGTCTAAAAGCACTCAAGCTTGCGAAGCAGGCGCTGACCAAAGCACGGTTACAAGAGAAGGTCCCCCAGGTGAAGCTTCTCTTCCCCAGCAGCAGACACAACAAACTAGCAAAGATTTACAACCTAACCAATCGCAAACATCCTTATCTGAGGTGTGTAACATCACTGTAGGGCCCCGCAGCACCAAACCTGATGACAGTAGTGAAGAGCTGCGTAGAGAGCTACTTTCTGAGGTAGAGAGGCGCAACAGCCGTGAAGCTGAATCTAAAAACCAACAGCGGGAAAGTCTTGCACTACCTGCTCAGTCTCTCACGCCATATCCCACAGAGACGTCTGAAGGCAAGCCAGGTGTGACCAGGACAAATCTGCGTGGTGTACCATGGACAGGGCCTTTTTCAACAGGTCTCGAACGGGGTCACAGAGAGCAGGAGCTTTGGTCCTCAGGAAATCAAACAGGGATCGATGGCTCTTACCTGGGTTTCCTTCCACAGTCTCAGTCCACTCCAGGTGTTTTTAAAGCCCCACCCAAATCCAGTGTCAAAGTTAAGTTAGGGCATCTTTCTGCCATAGAATCCAACAAAGAGAGCTCTTATCAGTCAAACACAGGGATCGCTCCACAGCCAGCTGCTCCGGTGGCTGATGCTCATGACCCAGACACACCAAATCAGTGCCAAGACGAAGCTACCTCTGCAAAAGTCCAGTCCCTCCCAAGCCTCAACTATATGCAAAAAGTAGACGCTTGGAGGACAAATCAGAGTTCAGGCCAGACGTCACTGTTTGATAGTTTGGCGTTGCAGGGCTTTTCAGGCATCTCTCCTAAAAAGAAAGCTTACGACGCTGTGTCTGACTCCCTGAATCGTATCCTGAGTCAGCAGGCGAGTTGTTTACAGCAGCCTCCTGTTTCGAATGCTGCCAGTCAGAATGTAATGCAGAGGTCCTCCACTGCCCCCTCTGCCTCTTCTTCAAGGAGAGGGGAGGCAGTGGGCAGTGCTCCTAGTGACAAAGATAACACTGCTTCTGCAGCAAGACCCTCCACCTCATCGTTTGGCAGGTCACACTCCCACTCCTCCCTCAGCACCGTCATCATGTCAGCCCAGAAAAATCAGCAGATGGAACGAAAAGAGAAGAGTCAGACTCAGGATGATGCCCATCATCAGCCGAGTGCCACAGCACAACCCCCGCCACCGATTGGCCTCAGTCAGTTCAGCGATTTGTCGCTTGATAGAGATTTAACGCTGTCAAGTTCCCAAGATAGTTGCAACAGTGGAATTAAATTAGGGACTTCTGTCGGAGCTTCCTCTGTTGTCAGCCTAGAGGTTGATAACTATGCTCCATACTGGAATACTTCAAAGCTATCAACACCACCACCTCTGCCCAGGCCTCGAGAGCTCAACATTGAAGAACGTATTCCGGTAACTGAAACGTTTAACAAGCAGAGCAGCCCTTGTGTTATTTAAACTGTTCTTAACTCTGGAAAATGTTGTATGTATGAAAGTATTATTGCAGATTCAGTTTCAGCAGATTATAAACATATTTAATTGTGTTCAGCATGCACAGCGTTGTAGTGAAAGTGTACACTTCTTGAGTCTTACACATTCTGTATTGTTTTTTCTCGCAGGTATATCTCCATAACCTGGGTATTGATCAGTCTCCCTCAACAATCTTAACTCCATTTGCACCCAGAGGACCGATCAGAGAGCCTGAATTTTCTCCCACAGATCTCTGTACAATCAAAGGATCTGTTGGAACCCCAACCAAGAGCACCCAACCCTCCGAAGGTACCTTTTTAAAACTGACTTACAGAAAATACAGCTGATGCTTTAAGAGTATAATTGTAATTGTATTGTAAAAGTCTGTCCCAAGTCTATTTAAAGCAACACAGTCTGGATGTCACTCCCTGTAGGTGATCATGCCGTACACACTCACATGATGCCAAATTTTATTTATCGTTAATAAGGGGAAAAAAAGCTTAAATTTTGACCACGATCTGGTGGCATTTCTGTTCCTCAAAGAATAAAAATGTTTATCATACCCTTATTTGTAATTGTAGCTTTATAACCCATAACTATCTGAAGAATTCTCTCATATTGTATTTTCAGGTGACAGTCCCCACAAAAGAGAGTTTTCCCGGTGCAGCAATGTGTCGGTAGACTCCAGCATATCCATCCCGTTAAGTCTGGACAGTCTTGGTCCAGCTTTGTCTGTCCCAGAGCGCCCCAGACGGCCGTCTCCTTTGTTAGATTCAGAAACTACCCAGAGTGAGCACAGACCAGCACCTCATGTCCAGCCCGATGAAGACCACCATCCCACCCAGCAACAGCAGAGGGACAGCAGCTTAACCAGCAGCCACAATACCATCCAGCTTGGAGACAAGTTTGACTCTGACCCCTCGTTAGGTACCAAGGCTCGGCGTGGAGACAGAGACTCAGAGTCATCCTTGCAAATGAGTCGTGGTACGGAGCAAAGTGCAGAAGCTAGCTCCAAGCCCTTTTTGGATATCCATAAACTACTCGCTCAGGCAGATAAAGTGGTATCTGCTGGATCTTCTGTTGCTTCCTCAGCTCCTCGTGCAGCACCACGTCTGCTCTCTGATGCTGACATATTCCTCTCACCAAGAAATAAAGCCAGCAGAATCCAGGACTCCTCATCTTCCTCCACCTCTGCTCCTGGACATCCCAGAACTGGATCCTCCCTGCTGTGTGTCAGGTCCTCGTCCGACTCCATGTTGACCTCAGAGAAAATGAGAGAGAGCTCCATCGGCCGAGAGAGTATGACCTCATTGGGGAAATTTCATTATCCGTCCACACAAGCTCTTGTCACGTCATTATCCACAGGTGCCTTCACAAAACCAAAACAATGCACTGTCAGTAGAGGTACAGGGTCATCCTATGTCGTTTCCCAACCAGCCCGGCGGGCAGAGCCAGAGGGCTGCAGTGCTGCACCCCCTGATACCACAGTCCCACTACAGCCACCAGTCGTCAAGCCTTCACCAGCTTTGAGTGCACAACCGCTCACCTCAGCTCCTGTAGACACAGCGGGCATCACAGAGGAGGAAATACAGACTACTCCAGAAAGTCCTGCACAAAGCGACTCCTCCTCGCCCGTCCTCGAAGACACGGATCAGGGAGTGGTGAGCGATGGGAGCAGTGAGAGCTCGCTGGCTGTCAGAGTGGCCAAGTTACTGCAGAGTGAATCTCCTGCCACCATGGTGTCCAGTACTCCCAGCATCACTGACCAAGAGGAGAGCAAAGCCAGAGGTAAGAGGATTCACTTGAGAAACTTTGCATCCTAATCTGGAGTTTTATGTTTTTATGGTGAAAAATTTAAGCTTGAAATATCACTAAATAAAGTCTCTTGCATGAATAAATAATCATCTGCTTGTTACAGAGTGGATTAAGCTGAAGATCTCTGGACAGCAGTGTGAACCTCTGGAGCTGGATCAAGAAGACAGAAGGCGGATTGAAGAAATCAAAAGAGAGCTGCTGTTAAAAAACCTTATGAAGGTAAACCTTCAGTTTTAGAAATGCACTGTAAATTAACAATGGCAAATGTTTGTAACATGCTTCCCTTTTTAAATTATGTTAATAGTGAGAAATATTTGGTTGTCATTTTGATGTCTGCTTCCAATCTGTGGACAGTGCAGGTCTCCTGCATGAGGTAACTAGTGTGTTGTGGGCATGGTGTGTCAACTGCATGTAAATTGAATACAAACTATAAAACAGGTTTTTTGTTTGTTTTTTTTGTCTCTTTGGGGTGTAAGAATGAATTCACAGTGTAACACAAACTGGTCTCACAGTTTGACACACACCTCCCTGTTTTTTGTCTTCCTTGCAGAGTCAGGGGAGCACGGATACAGAAAGCAGTACAGCGTCCAGTGTTAGAGTCCCAAAGAGTCACTATCTGCCTCAGCCAGTACAGACATTCACCGCCCTCACTGATGCAAACAATCGGCCATCCCAGCCGCCGCCGCAGCAGCTTAACACAACTCTGTCTGACTCTGGCGTGCAGCTTCAAAACCCTCCTAGTCCGGATCTTGAGGCTCAGATACGGGAGATTGCAGCCAGAGAAGGGGTGACCCTCCCGAGAACAAAGCCTCTGGCCCTCACATCTATCACCATCGCCACCTGCAGACGCTCCACCTCCCCCTCTCCTTCCACATCTCCCGCTCCATCCTTTAGTCCAGCAGCAGAGCCACTCCACCTCAATGAGCTCACAGTCGAACATCCTGAAGCTAACAGGCAGTTTCCCCCTGCTCTGAATGAAGAAGAGGAGATGACCATGGAGACTTCTCAGTCTGCAGCAGCAAATCAGAAGAGGCAAGATGCCGTAGGAGGCCAGTTTGAAGAACCTCCCTCACCCTCACAGGATTTAGGTAGAGAGGATACGAACACTAAAGACGACAGCTCGCAGTCTTTCAGGCGAGATGATGAGATGTTCGGCCAGGACAGTTCAGTTTCTGGCGCTGGTCACGAGGCTGAACAAGCAACAGTGTCGTCCACTTCTGAATCCCCATCCAGGTCGGGTCACATCTCGCAGGTCCGCCTCACTCTGTCCCCCAAACCAACCGATCACAGCTCGGCCGCTGCCGTCTCCTCTGATCATGCTGACGCTGTCTCGAGGCGGCCCCATAAAGAATTTGTCCCCCTCAGACACTCCTCCTCTGCCAGCAGTCCAGACGAAGGCGTTGGTTTGTCCAGTCCTCCAGAGTGGTACGACAACAGAGAGCCAATTAGACAGCCGGGTCCTGGAAGAGCTGACACCTACACCCGATTCAGACCCACCATGCCTCAGGGAACGATGATGACCCCATCCCCTAGAGTCGTGGTGTCACCAAAACCCACCGGATCACCAGGTGGGCTCCTGATATATGAAATAACATAATTGTAACATCAGAGGAGACTTTTCACAGGTTATTTTAAGTTTTGTAACTGATTAATTTTACAGTTTTAAAGTGTAGTTTGACTGAAAGAGAACCTTTCACCATACTGCATATTATGAATCAGGGCAAAGTTCAGAGTTAAACTGGTGGATTGGTAACAACACACTGAAAGGTTATTTGTGTTTTTTTTTAACATCGGCTCCCATGAATTTGTGGTCTTAGTCAGAAAGAACACAAAGACCAAGTTGAAGGAAGTGGGACAGTGATTTTACAAATAATAGGAGATCATGATGTGACAGCAAAACTCACTGGGGCTATACAATTGGAAAATATGATCAAATGAATGACAGTGTGGCTTTAATTTGAAATATCTGTTCTTCTCACCTCTTCTCTCACAGCAGTGCCTGTTCTGTTGCCTTATAAACCTCATGGCAGTGAGGAGCTCTTCTACGTCCCTCAGAAAGAAGCTGACATCTCGTCTCCTCACCCCTCTGACACCACCATGGAGAGCACACACACAGGTACGTTAGTCACAGATGTCAAGCTCAGATGTAATTTTATTGAGCAGCTTGGATCACATTCAGTGGTGGGTGCACATCTGTACAATTTGTAGGAGTGCTGTTGGAGATAGTTCAAAACAGCTTCACTGGAATCTCATACACACATTTATATTTGTATGAATTATAAGACTTAATAAGGCGACAATGTTAAAATTGTTTATCAACATCAAAAGCCATGAAAAATGAGTGAGCTGTTTGAGTTTAATCAATTGCAAAGGAAATACAAATGTGCATAATTAAAACTGAAAGTACTTTTTAAAATCAAATTAACAATTAAGTAATTTCTCAAGTCTAGAGAATCTAATAGTTGTTTGAATCTGCATTGAATGAGGAGGCCCTGCTCTCATTTCCCCTGAGCCTGTGTGGGGAGCAGCTGGTCTATTGTAACGTACACCAGGCAGAGCATTAATTATTCATGCTCAGGGGCTGAGTGAGACAAAGGCAGAGCTGGGGCCCGGCAGAAACACCCAGGGAGAGGGGAGTCCATGTCTTTGAACACCTCCAGTTCTTTCCTGGCTGAAAATGAAGGATTTTGGTCACTTTCTCAGCAGAGTTAACCACATGTTTGTATCTAGAAATGAGGGAAATTTTTAACCTTCTAAGTAATGTGTCAAATTTGAATTGAAATTTGAAACAGGCTCTGACGACGCCGTGCCCCCACGCTTCAGCAGTGACGTCCTCGGGCACAGAGACCCGGGGTTGGACCGAGGTGTCACCATCAGACACGCAGAGGGAATCTACAGCAAGAGGTTAAAAACAGCCACCTTCAAAATGCAGGAGTCGAGACACAGAGGTGAGCTGAGCCAGCACATGTCTTCAGTTATGACAAACTGATCATGTCCATAAATCAGAAATGTCTGTCATTGCTTAATTTAAACACACATCACTCTGACTAAAAATTAAATCAATATAACAGAAATATTCCAAATTTATGGGTGAAAGGGACCGTATTACAGCATGTTTGGTAATGCTGAAAAATTAAACTGTTTCAAAATGGAGAGGATTATTTCTAAAAGCTTCCAGTGTTTAAAGGATTAAACCGTTGTGGAAAAAGACTAAATATCAAACAGAGGGGGTGGCTAATGATCACATATGTATGTTAACAGGATACTTTTTGGCTTTTGGACCATTTATTGCTTTATGATGGACTTGATAGATGATGAAAAAGAGGAGGAATGAATATTTTGTTTTGGCTATCAAGACTTAAACTTCTTTCTACCTTCTTTTGTTGTTAAAAACATTAATGTGCGCTTAACACAGCTTTGCTTTGTTTTTCTTCATGTGTGTATCGGCATCATGCAATGAAAAATAAAAATATAGTTTCTGTCATATCCAAACCTTAACACCTGTTATCTCTCTCCTCAGGTGCTTCTCCTCTTTCAGCAGATGGACCCTCACAATCAAATGTGACTCGAGCCCCGAAGCCGTCCTCTCAGGTATCAGTTGCTTTTACCAGAGTGCCTTTATCGAGAAACCAAGAACCGTCCAAGAGAGACCAGGGGACCAGCCCGATGCCGTTCCTCAGTTACGATGACCCAGAATCCAGCCACGAGAGATCTCGGTCAATTCACGTGGACTACGACAAGGCAAGCCGTCACGTGGACCGGAGTGCTCTCTCTCAGGCAGGAGGGGGGCGAGACCAGGAGAGGAGGGGCTCTGACTTTGCTCCCCCCGCCACCCAGCAGAGCAGCAGACCTCTGGACGAGCTGTGGCGGAGGTTCTGTGAACAGTGGAGGCTCGAGGAGTCCCGACCCACCAGTGACAGAGAGGCGTTGCTGCTGGAGAGGCTGTCTCGCCTCATACACGGCTCAGAACGACAACATGAGGCATCTTATCATTTAGAAGAAACTCTAGGAAGGAGGAGAGAAGATTCTACAAGGAAAGAAAGAAAGAAGCACACCAGAGAGGTGAAGAGCGTTGAAGGTGGTGAGGTGAGAGAGATGGAGAGAAGCGTCAGAAGAGGTGGAAACGTCCAATCTGAACGTCCTTCCCCTCATCAGCCTCGGACACAAAGGCTTCAGGCAGAGGAAACTTCTCAGCCTGCAGACGAGGACGACTCCTTCGCCTCCAGCTTCTCTCACAGCTCCTCCCAGAGTCTGCACCTCCAACCCTCCATCCTTTACGAGTCTGAGACCATGTCCACGGCGTCCGGCTCCATGTCCACGGTGGACACGGCGCGCCTGATCCGAGTCTTCGGCGCCCACCGAGTCCAGCGCCTGAAGATGAGCTCCAGCCTCAGTAAACTGTACAGCGCCATCGAAAAACAGAAAGACGGGAGGCAGCAGCGGAGAGGACGAACCAAAGAGCTGCCTCACATCGTCACACTGTCAGAAACCACCGATGAATCCACAGTAAGTTCATCTGCATTTTATTACCCTCATTCAGACATTTAGCCGATTTAATCACAGACATATAAGGATAATGAAGTGTAGGCACAATAAACAGCTCCTGTTTTGACACGTGAAATTTCACCAAAGATAAACTTGAAGATCGTTTGAATTTCATGTCTGACTGAAGAATTCTTGTTGCAGAGCATCAGCAGCTAACAGTTTTTTTTGTAGGAAAAGCACATGGTATAAGATTAGATATAAATATTAATACCATTAATGAAGTGTTTGTGTCGCAGTAAGTCATGACCGTGTAAGAGTGAACCATCGTAGACAACAAGACCCTGAAACTGAAGCAGCGAAATGGGATTCAGCCATCATTTGTTTATTATTCATCACTGCACTTTTTGAACTGTTAAACTGTTTTGGTCTTTAGGTTGGTGCTGATTCTGCATCATCAACCAGCACTTACACCCTCCCATCACGTCACGGCCCCTCCACGACTCTGGCAGCCAAGAAGACGGTGAAACTGGTCAGCAAAGGCATCCAGGCAGGTCAGTCCAACAAAAGAGGTCACTCAGATCAACAAGTGTAAAATAATGTGGGAAGTTTCTCTGGTCTTTACCAAGAAAGGATCATCACACAGTGCAAAATATTTCCCAAACTAGTTTTGATAAGAAAATAGACCTTACTACAGTCCTTTGTCCTGGAGCTTTTATATTAGCAGACGTCACATTTGTGTATCTTGTCAAGGTTTGTTTTAGGTGCAACCAATTCTTCATTATCATTACTATTATAATAACTTTCTGTAGCCTTACAGGTGGTTTGTTCTGCTGAACGAAAAGATACGATGACTGACACAAAGAAATGTTTTGCTTAACAACATTAATAAAACTCTGCTCTGCGTATGTGCTGTTCAGCCCTTTAATTGAATAAAAACCACTGAAATTAATTCCTCACATGGTTATTTTCTTTTTTGTTTCCTCAGGTGACCTGGAGATCGTCACCAACGGGACTCGACGTCACACCAGAGATGTCGGGACCACGTTCCCTTCACCTGCTGCATCCAGGACTTCCAGGCAGGTCTCGTCTTCCTCATCCAGCTTAGACAGAGGAAGAGGAGGCAAAGGGGGCCCTGCTAAATCTCAGGGGTTACAAAAACAGAGGAGGAGCAAGAAAAGCCTGTCAAAGACCTTCCCACAGGGTACGTCAGGCTCCAAACGATGCACCTGTGGTCCCTTATTTACTCTGACTGGTACTGATGTGGGTGGTTTGACTTTCCCCGTCTTCTCCAGGTGTGTCGTGGTTCATCTCTGCCGACGAGCTGAGGTCAGAGGCGAGGAAGGAGAACCGACCGCAGGACGAGGAGTCGACGTGGAGGCCGAGCACAGCCTGGTTCGAACCGTACAGTCGAATCAACCCCTGGAGAGAACCGCTCCGACAGAGAGAGAACCACCAAGACAGAAACAAACAGTCCAGTTTTACACGTGACCCCGAACCCGACGTAGATCTGAGACCCAAAACCACGTCCTCTGGCCTGGCCCCCCTTTCTCTCCAGGTTTGTTTTTTTCTTTACAGAACATTTCGTCTATATACAGTTTTTTTATTTTTATTTGTAGATTTTAGGAATTAGACTTTGTACAGATCCACTGTTTGAAGGAGAGCGTTTGTGTCGGGCAAATTGTCTTTCAGTTTCTGCCACAGCTCGAGTATGAAGTACATTTTCAGCTCTTTTTCTTTTCTTTTTCTATTGCTTGTACACATGCCTATAAGATGGACAATCCATGTTTCCTATCAAAGAAGAACATCTTTATATCTTATTTATGAAGAGTTAATTTAGCTAATAAACTTCATGAGGACTGTGATTCAGTTTTAATTGAAGATGGTGGCAGAAGATAATCTTCATGTAGAATAACCTATCAAGACTTAGAAGGATCTTTTTAAGATGAAATTTATAAGATTTGAATTTTACCATGAAATCTTTTTTAAAGGTCTCTCTCATTTTGTCCTTCCTTGTGGTTTAATAATTTAAACGCTGCTTTTTGATCCTGCAGGAAGCTCTGCAGATGCGTCGCCCCGATTTCATCTCCCAGTCCAGGCAGAGGGTGAGGCGGCTGGCCATGCAGGCGGAGGAGAGGAAGCTGCAGGAAGTCTTCTGCAGAGAGAGAGGCGAACTCTTTAGCTGGGCCAGAGGAGCGGGGAGGCTGCCGAGACCCGCAGGTACCTGACAGGAAACCTCAGGAGGGGAAAAAGTGTGACTGAAACATGAAATCTGCCCGATACTAAAGCTCATGGCAGCGTCTTTATATGTACTAACAGCTACAGTTTCTGCAGACGTATTATTAAGAGCAATAATGGTTTTATACACTTTGCACTATAAGTAGTATTTTGAAAGTAGTAGTGTTAAAAAACTGAACCTATTGTTTCTTTTTGTCTCTAAGGTACCGCTGTGCTCAGAAGGGCTGTTCCTAGGAAGGAAATGATACAGAGATCCAAACAGTAAGCTTCATTTTGTGTTTTGTGTAGTAAGCAGTGAGTAAGTGCTTGAAATTGTTGTTGCATTAATGTAACAATTTCTGACTCTGATTTTCATATTAAGGGAAAAAAATCAGTTTGAGTCTGAATCGATGAGTTTAATTTAGCGTAAAGTGCATGAAATAACCTTGAAAATGCTTGAATTTGACTTTGGAATGTGATGAACGGGTAGCTACTATAAAAACTATAAAAACTATAAAAACAGTATTAATTTCTCAACGGCGTCTCTTCTCCAGGATTTATGAGAATCTGCCTGAAGTGCTGAGAAGGAAAGAAGAGGAGAGAAGAAAAGCGGAGTATCGATCTTATCGACTGAACGCCCAACTCTACAACAAGGTGAAACACAAACCGCTTTACTCATTCACCGTCTGAAAAAGTGAAAATATTCTCCTCTTTGCAGTTTGTATAAATAAAAAATGTTTGTGTGTTTCAGAGAATCACCAGTCGAGTCCTGGGCAGGAGGACAGCGTGGCAGTGAGCGAACAGATCAGTGAAACTTTTTTTTTTTACTGCAGACTAAAATCAGTGATGTGAAAAACATTTTTACAATTTTAACATACAGAACTAAACATGAAGAACAAAACTACCTAACTTAACTAAAAAGAAGCTTTTATTTATTTTGAGCATTTGTAAAAATCTGTATTTGAAAAATTATGTAGAAAAGTAGAATTGGACTCATTAGATAAATAGATAAAGATAAATTTTTAGATATTTTTTTTTTTTTTTTTCCTTTTTCCTACTTGCAGACCAGTGGAATATTTTAACTGGATAAAACCTGAAAATGTGTTTTAAAAATAAACTAAACTAAAAATAAACCAGATTTCTGCAGATTTTTGAACATGTTTTTGCTAAATTCTGTGTTTTGATTGAAGGCTGACAGAGACACGCTGGCTTTAATGTCTTTTATTGATCAGTTATCGGTTGTGCAAGAGCAGGAAGCCACAGGAGGAAAAGGTAAGACGAACTTGACAAGCTGCAGATCGAGTACATCAGCTGCTCACTGACACCACATAAATAACATAATAAATAAATGTCTGTTTCCCCTCTCAAACTACAGTCATGTAGATGCACTATGCCCATTAATTAAATTAAATTAATCACAAAATAAAACTTCAAGTCATGACAATACAGTGTAAACATAAATACTCTAACAAATCCTTAAATAAAATAATTAGCATGGATTAATAAACTAAAAGCCGTTTTTAAAATCAGCCATGGCAAACGTGGTGGAGAAACAAAGATTCTTTGGCAAAGATGTAGTTTTGCTTTTAAACAAATCAAAAATAAGGCAGGTGACTTTTTACCACAAGGCTCTCTGCAGGTTTAAGGCTCGGACAAAGTCTGAAACAGCAACAGGAAACTACAAAGATAATACAGTCGTTTCTGGAGTTTTTATAATTCAGTAACTTCACCAATACAACCGGCGTCTTTTTGCACAAAGCATGTAAAAGTCGACAGTAACGGCTTACACGAATTTACACCACAATGTGTAATAAATACTAAATAATTTAAACCTTATAATGCTTCATCTGTTTTTAAATAAACATGAAAAATCTGCAAAAGCAATTTTTTTGTTTTTTCCACAGTAAATCCCTTAATGAGGTTAATCAGCTTTTCGTGTTCTGTGCAGTCCAGTCAGTTTTACTTTAAACCACAGAGTAAAATCCTCGACACGTTCTGCAGTTTTACGTGTATTTAACTTCACTGCTGAGGCTTTTTTTTGGTAATTAAACCATCAGGAAAACCTCTAAACAGTGATAAAGTTTCATCCACGTAAAGCGACTGCAGGGTTTTTCTTCTCCTCCGTGATTTCTTCGGTCTCTCAGGACTTGTAATATGTGCAAAAAGTCTCTTTGATCAAACCACAGTAAAACGCACCCCAACTTTAACTCAACAAATCTATTCTTTTCTTTTTAGTATCATTTCATAAATCACATAATTTCCCTTTAGACAGTTAAAAAATGGAGCATACAACAGCGACACCGGATGTTAAAATTGACAATGCGGTCATGATCCTTCTTCTCTGTGCAGCGTTAACATAGAAACGTGTTCTGGTGTAATATAAACCACAGTGCAGGTTCCACACCAGGGTCAAACAGAAACTGAGAATCTGGGCAGCAGTGCAGGTGAAATTATCTACTTCATTTTCTGTCTGTGAAACAAAATTTAACCTTGTGAGGTTACAGTTTTAAAGTGCAGAGCTACAGTCTCAACCAAGTCACTCTGACAAGATGAAGTTAAACTGAATTTGATTTTAATTTGAGATCAATGATGAAATTAGAAGTAGTGTCTGTAGTAATACAGCTCTAAATCAATCTGCTGTGGATTTTGCTTTAAAATGCACTAAAATCTGTAGTGAAGCCTACAAGTAGTGAGTTTTACTGTTTAACAATTAATCTCCAGTTTATCTCCTTAATTTGTCATTGGTAGATTAAGTATAGATGTTTCACAACAAAAGGTATTGTGACATCTTCAGATTTCTTGTTTGGTTCAATTGAACTCCAAAATATATTCAGTTAACTGTTAAAAACAAAAGCAGAAATTGGTGAAAAATTATTAAAAATGGTAAATAAATTATCAAAATAGTTTCCAACTGATTTTTTTGTAACTGACTGATTGTAGTTGTCCAAAACGAGGCTGTTTGAAAATAAATATTCAAAGTGATCTTGAGGTCAGGCTGCTCTGATCCGCCGCCCTGACTGTCACAGATCAGCTTACTTCTTAAAGAAGATGAAGATCATTTCCTGCAGGTTGAAATCTCCCCTTTAGTGTTCGAAACACGTCCTGCTTTGACCTGTTTGACCCTGGAGTGGAAACCAGGCTGCCAAGCTGATGGTGGTGGTGGCGGGTTGGTTTGGGGGTGGTTGTTGTTGCGTTGGTGCGGCAGGCAGGAGGGCGGAGCGGGCGGCGTTCAGGTCCGCAGCAGACTGTGAACTCTCTGCAGCTGAAACTGTGACAGGACGAGACGGTGGACCTGCTCCTGACCGCGGGGACACGGCACCATGACCCGACCCACCAGCACCGCGTCGCCCTGCTTCTCCTCCTTCGCCTGAACACAGACAAGAGCTCAGTGTCAGATCAGACTGTGGTAAGTGAACTTATCCTTCTAATCTGTCCTTTAAGACATCGAACTGGGCTTTCTTAATAACAGGAACACAATCAGGTGTTTGTGAGTATTTCTTAAAAATGAAAAAGCAGGTAGAGGAGGAGGTCGACAAATTTCACAAAGTTTAAAGAGTTTCTTTGTATTAGATCTGCACTCGATAAATCAGTAAATGTTAAAGCTGGTTTAGACTGTAAAAATGTTTATTATAAATACATTACTGACTAAGTTTAGTTTATTTATATGCTTAATATTTTAGATCTGAATTTAACAGTTAGATTCTCAGAAAACTGAGAGAAAGATGCAAAACTGAACTGAATAACCTTCCTAATCTCTGCTGGGGAAAAAATGACTAAAACATTGACTTTTACACTAACAGATGTTGGTTTTCTGAATGATCAAGTTGTCAAAAACTGTCTGTATGAGGTGATGAAGCTTTAATACATCGAAATGTCACATCCTGACTCCAAAATAAAAGTAGGGTGAGGTCAGCGCTGAGCTGAGTGAAGGTGTGTGTGCGCGCGGCGCTCTCACCTTAACAAATGAGGTCGAGGGGAACGTGGCAAAATCGGACGACACTCGAGCTCCAGGCTGCTGGTTGACGACGTGCTCCGACACTTCATCCTGACAGAGGCGACGGAAAAGAGAAGAAATGTGGAAACAATCAGTGAATCAGCCTGAGAGGTGAGTTTTTGGAAAACACTGAACACTTTTATTGAGTCTTCAACATGTGTAAGATCTGAGTGTATATAATGAATCTTTTTCCGTCCCTGTAATTTAAATCATTAAGTTTTTAGATTAGTATGTTTATTTAAAAAAAAAATAAAGCAAAGTACTAAAGAAACCACAAAAACGCAACTCAAATACAATTAAAATCAGTTATTAGAATAGAAAATGAAAAACAAGCTTGAACAGGCATAAAATACATGTTAAAGTTACACTGCAGTGTAAGAAATGAATTTAATAAAAGGCAGAGGTAAAGAGGAATGAATGAAAGTCAATGTAATGTCGGCTGAGGTGTGTTTTACCTTCAGCCTGCCCAGAGTGTCGCTCAGTGACTGTAACCTCGCTGTCTGTTCCAGGAGCTGAGCACTAGGTGTCACTGCAGGACAAACAGAAATGCACCTGTTACTCACACAGTGTGTAAAAATGTAAATATAAACTGCTCCCTGTTTGCTGCTTTGACCTGTGAAAGATAATCTTTTAATCCCAAAACAGTCAGTCTGCTGCACTCAGATTCTGATCTTCATCTAAACCCAAAATACCAAATCATTTATTACCTGGAGATTTCCCGGTGATGTCCACCACCTTCACGTTGGCGCTCATCTGCAGCAGAGTCTCCAGGAGCTGGTCGGTCTTGCGGTACAGGGCGCTGGAGAGCACTTCAGGGCGCCCCCCGTCTCTGGAGGGGAGTTTGGTGACATGAAGAGGCGGCAGAGAGGCCAGCTGGGTGCGCATCTTCTCAGCCTGCCGAGGGAAAGACGCGAAATTCAGACAAGCAGTAACATTTAACGAACCTCAAGACAAAGCTGCAGACCGATTTCTAAGGTTGGAAATATTAAACATTTTTTACAGAACAGCTGATTCGTCGGTGAGTCGAACCTTCAGTCGGTTGTTTTCGTTCTTTAGGTGTTTGATGCAGAGTCTCTGAGCTTCGATCTGCTGAGTCAGCAGAGGAGAGTCGATCACCTGGACGCCCGAACCTGAACTGACGCCCGACATCATGTTCGCTGCAGGATCGAGAGCAGGTAGACGTTATGAGCACCTCAACCTTTATTTATATTATATTTCTTCAGTAAACTCTCCATTTCAGTTTCCTGACTTCACATTCTCAGTTAAAATTATTTTACAGCAGCCACATTTAAATCTTTTATTTTTTTGGTTGGGATGGGGAAAGTAAAAGTGTTATGTTTTATAATCCCAGTCCAACATGTTTGTTTGTTAGTTTTTCAATAAAGCTTTTACAAATGAAATCTGTGATCTGAAAAAACATGTTGGGACAGATTAAATGAACTGAGAAGAGGGAATAAATTCCACTTTAAGCAGCCACAAAATTCAAATCAGTGCTAATAAATAAATGTATTGTTGAACAGAAACAATGAAATGTCTGTATAAAGAGTAATATTACTGTTCAGACTTAAATTACATTATTTAACTAAACAAGTCAGCTGTAACATGACAGGGGAAAAAACAGTTGAATTCAGTCATCCTCAATAAATATAAATCAAAACATGCAAGCAGATGTTCATGCCACAAAATTTAGATTTATGAGATGAATTTCACATAAACAGATATAACACATAAACCTTGTCAGTCTTTGTCAGGATTAACAAAAAAAAGGTTTCTGCAGGTTTAGCAAATTATATTTAAAAATTAATTAATTAAAATTAAAAATTATATTTAAAGACCTTTTTTTAAAACTAAACATGCTACGGTTACTAATGATTATAAAGGAATATCATAACCTGGACACAGAAGCAGCAGAGGGGTTTTGGTTAGTTAGGTTTTTGCTAAAATTAAGGCCTTCCATGTTCATAGTCACTGTTACTGGAAGTAGTTAATAAATGTTTAACATCTTCTAAAAGCCAATCATCAGGTACAGGAACATTTTATAGCTAAATTATATTAGGAATTTCTGCAAAATAAATTAACTGATGTCTTAATACAGTAATACTTTTTGAGAGAAATGAATTTTTTTGAATGACTTTAGACCTGCAGACATCCTGAATAAAACATGCGTGTTGTATTTAACTGCTGTCAAATCATGCAGAATTAAAATATTCTCAAATTCAGTCCTTTATGAAACAAACCCAGCATGCAGCATCAACAACAGTTGTCAACACGAGCAGGTAGATACCTTTTTGTTCCTCTGTGGGAGGTAAAGTTAGAGATTACAGAGGAAAGAGTGAGGATAAAGAGGAGGTCACAGTGAATTAAACAGTATTGAAAGTTAGAATAATGATTAATAACCTGAAATATTTGTAGTCAACTGCTAATTTAACTCCAGAAAACAACACTGTTAAAAGATTAAAGATTCCTCTCCACTCACCTCCGGCCATCCCCGTGACGATGGAGGCGATGCCCGACGTGCCGCTTCCTCTCAGACCGTCGATGGTCATCTTCGACTGGCTGTTGATTCGCTGCTTCAGCTCGGCCTTTTCTGACTCCAGCTGGTCGATGTCGGCCTGCAGAGCGTCCATCGTCTCCTCGAACTCCCTGCAGAGAGGAGGACAACGTGACGACAGCTGTGGACGTCTGTCAGAACTTTAAAATGTGAATCTACGGTCGGGACGTCGCTCTTACTTCTCTTTCTTCTTCAGCAGCGTCTGAGCTTCGTCCAGCCGAGTCTGAATCTTTTCCACACGTTCGTCTGCGTCTTTGGACGAACTGTCCAGCTTCTTCTCCAGCAGACTGAGGCGGACGTTCGCCTCACTCAGCTCCTCGCCCTGAAAACAGACACATCATTGATTAATCTTGAATTTGGCTTCTTTGCTTTTTAATATTAATTTTCAATGGTGGCTTTTCAAATGCTGCATGTTTCAGCATTTCGTTTACGTACCTTGATCTTGAGAGACTTCTTCAGCTCTTTGATGACCGTCTCTCTGTCCTCCAGCTTCATGCCGAGACCTTCGGCGTCTGTGATTTCAGCTCTAAGAGCTGCCGCCCGAACGTCCACAGGTGGAGGGTTCTGACAGGAGACGAAATGTCAAAACTGAAAAAATCCTGCAGACGTGCGATCAAAACCTGCAACATCATGTCGAGGTGACGCCGTGTTACCTTGTTCTGAGGCTTCTCCGAGTCGTACTCTCCCTCCTGCATGGCGGTGGCCATCTTGTTCATGGTTGCTATGACGATGCCACAGGACTGCCGCAGACACTCGTAGGGGTTTGCGCCCTGAGAGCCATAAATCTGAAAGTGATAAGAGTTTGTTGATAACCAGGAGTCAGATCATTTGTGTTGCTCTCATATTTCACAGAGCTCTGTTACATTTCATTTCTCAGTTCAGGTTTATCAGAGTTAATTTAAGTTAATTAACTGGCTACACAAAACTAATAAATTCCAATTAGTTTACATTCAGACATCAATATTATTCAGTAAATTTCTATGTTGTCTTTTTACTTGATTTGTCTCTGGTGGTTAACTTGTGTTGTTTTTCTTTTTTTTTTTTAGTGTTTACCTGCTCTCCGGCCTTGAACGCCACGTCCTCCAGTTTGACGGCCGACAGCCCCTCCTGTTCACCGAGAGGCGACATCATCTGAGCTCCGGCCGCCGCCACTTCCTGCAGCACCGCCACCACCCAGGTCAGGTGTTTCCGACAGTCGGAGAGCGTGTCTGACACCTGCGGGTCAAAGGTCAACGTGACTGAAGCGATTATATTAACACATGCTGCCTACTGTTTCATGCCTGGTTGCCGTGGTTACCTGCTGTCCGAAGCTGAGCGCAGACGGGATGCCCGGCGCGTCGGTTCCCGGCATCCTGCGGCGAATCTTCTTGCAGAACTGCCGGATGTCACTGCAGGACGTCTCGAGGTCCTTCAGCAGCACGGCGAGGTCGGCCTTCTCCTGACCGGCGTGCAGGAACGCCCGCAGACGACCAACCTCCACCGCCATGCAGTCCAAGGCACTCTGGGTAAACTGCACAGGGGGCACAACGGGACGATTAACCGGCCATGATGTTCACACATGATGTTTGGTGGTTCAGTTTTTATTTACATCACCTGTTTTAGGATTTACTCACAGTTCTTTTAATTCAGTTAAACTCTGTACAACTCCTTTTCTATTTATCTTTTGCTATAGACCTGACTGTTTTTTTCCAAACTTATTTAAGAATAATTTCATTTCAAGGGACAGAAACAGTCTATTCCAGTGTTTGTCTTTTTTTTTTCTATCCAGACTCCTGCCAGTGAAGTTTGTACTCACTCTGATGTGATCGGCCAGCTGCATGGTGCAGTCCTCGTTCTGATCTGCCAGGTGGATGCTGTACAGGTGCTGAGAGGGGAGAGAGGCTGTAGATTAGAATAAATTCACTCACAGTATTACAGTTTGTGTCTGTAGTTCCTGCATCTGATACGAGCTGAATAACATCTGACATTTCCTCCGGTGCAGTCATATTTTGTGCAACATACAACTGTAATTAAGGAAAAATTCCACATTACATATGGTACTTTTACTGCAGAAAATAACTCTGATAACTCTTTAAAATAAATACAGATTTGTAGCCTGCAGGTTCAGTTTTGTAATTGATAAATGACTTAAAAGGTTTTGTTTTTTTTTTAAACAGATGTTATTGTTTCTCACTTAAACGCATAAAAAAAGCTCCATAGCACCACTAAAGGTCAAAATCTCCATAGAGAAGTTTTAAATGTAAAAATTGCTCTTGATTTCCGTTAATCAATCAACAGTTTCAGCTTCTACGTCTGTACACAAAGATGTGAACCATACACACATTCTCTTCATGTAAAATAATTGGATTAAACTGAATTTATCCTCCATAACTGTGTATTTTGTGTGTGTGTACCTGATAGTATTTAATGGCCTTGGTGAGCGGCTCCACATTGACGGTCTCGTCCAGCTGGTCTTTGTGCAGCAGGTCGATGAGGAAGTCCAGAGAGCGTTCATGGACGCTCATTTCAGGGTACAAAGAGCCGATCTTCTTATAGACGTCCACACTGCACTGAGCCAGAGCCCTGACACACACACACACACACACACACACACACACACACACACACACACACACACACACACACACACACACAC
>JBAJHX010000115.1:3695788-3715306 GCA_037176925.1 Amniataba percoides
TGCTTCTTAAAGTTATGCGACGTCAGAGGGATTGATTATAAAAGAAGAGAGTTCATCAGGAGACAGACAGAAGCGAGTTCAGGTTGCTGAAGCAGAAAAAGAAAAACTGTTTGCGTGTATCCATTTCAGAGCGACTGAGGGAAAATCTGTCCTGCTGAAATATTAAACGTCTTTCTCTGTAATCTCGCAGACTAAGTGCTGCTCTGAGAGGAACTCCTCCGCCGCTGAAGTGAGAGAGAGAGAGACGGGCAGGCTGATGGGAGACGATGATGGGATGGGTGGAGACGGATCGAGTTCCTGCTTTCGCTGCACGCTCGGGGAGGATCGCTGCCTCCGAATCCTCCAGCCTCAGGACCAGGAAGGGGATGAAATTACCGCCGAGGAGGCATCGACGCAGCAGAAAGCGACACGCTCGGCCGGGAAAAACTGCTATTTCACAAAGTTAACGAGAGTTCAAAACGATGAGATACTCAGATTGAAGAAGTTTATCGCACAAGACAGCAATAAAAATCAGTTCTTTTTATTTTGTGCCCCATTTCTACTGGAACTGAGGAGGACATCTTCACTTTTTAAAACTTTGTTTTTATAGGGAAAGTATACAAAACTGCTATAAGTATTAACCTTGGAGCCAAAAGAGCAGCATTTATCTTTTATCGTCATCTATTCCCTGAGGATTTGATCAACTTTTTAAACATCTCATCACCTTTTCTTTTTGCCTCTCATCTTTTGAAGTTTCAGTTGTCGATTTTACAACTAAAATCTCATCCATCTGTTCATTCACCACAATCCAGATTAAAAAAGATGTTAGAAATGAAGATGTGTCCTTCTCATAGACACCTCTGATTAATATCTGTATAGACTTTTTTTTTAACTTTTTTTTAAACAAAGCACAGTTTTACGAAGGATTATCTGCTGGACTATTTCATGACTGGACAAACACAGTACTGTGTTGGAGCCAGGCTAGCTGTTTCCCTCTGTTTCCAGTCTTTGTGCTAAGCTAAGCTAACCAGCCGCTGAGAGAGGATTCAAGCTTCTCATCTTATATTCTTATATTCTCTTATATTTTCCGAAAAAAGCACTCAAATTAAACATCAAAGATAAAATAGTAAAGCTCTGTGAGAGCTAAGTGCAGTTATTGTCTGGAAACCTCCTGTAAGCTTTTGATTTTCTGCATCTTTCCTCTTTACTACACGGAGTCAACTTAACATTTCTGATGCCATTTGATCAAAAACTCAAAACAAACCAAAACCAAAGTCTAACAGATTGCGCGAAGAGTGGAGTATTTTAAAAGCAACTTAAACAGACTGCAGAAGTAAATAGGTATACAAGTCATTCAAATCTTTAAGTATCAAAGGAAAATGATAATGAGGCTCAACAGTATTAATTTGGCCACAAATATGATTTAAAGTGGTGTTTAATTAGAGCCACAAATTGATTTTTATGAAGTATCATTAATGACAAACCCACCAAAAAACTTCTGTAATGACCTAAATATAAATTCTGATAAAAATCGTATTACTATGAAAAAAGTAAGACAATAAACACTTCATGAAAATGATTTGATCTTTGTTAATCTATCAAACTATTTCACAATGTGCTGGTTCTTATTCTTATTACACTTTTTATTACACTTACTCGTTCATTTCTTATTGAACACTTTTTGGCTCTGAGCCTGTAGTTTGTTTTGGTCCTTTGACCTTCAGCTGGAGGACGAGTAAGTACAGATTTACTTTGGGGTAAATTATTCTTTTATTTTGAGTTCTTCATGAATTCACAGATCGTCTGTCTCTCTCTCCTGAAGCTCTAAACCCAACATCCTTCAGTCAGTCTGGACAAACTAAAGACTATTTGAGCCTTCTGGTTGAGACTGAACTGAGCTCTCGATGCTGAAAATCCGCCCGCCGAGCAGGAGACGATAAAGCAGAAGCAAGCGGACAGGAAATCCATACTCTGCAGGTCCGTCCTCTGCGGGCGGGAGGGCGGCTGCTTTCACCTCGGCCGCTGTCTGACATTTTCGAGGAGGAAGGCCTGCATGTATGACTCAGCCGAGGATGATTGTTAAAGTGCACTGGACTGTCGAGCGGAAATCCTGATGAATCTCCAGGCGGCAAGTCACAATATGTTCTATCATATGTTGTCTTCCTCGATGTATCGTCAGACAAAACAAGATACTGCAGATGAACTTATCGCCCTTTTGCCAACAAAGGCAAACTAGTTGCACCCAAACAAAGAAGAAATTCAAAAAGGCTGTAAGTTTTCATCAAAACCACTGAGTGACAAAAATCCACAGAATCAAAATCATAATCTTTGATAAATGTCATAAAGAGATAAAACATGGCTTATTGATGACTTCCAGTAAAGAACAAGAGAAAAGAGACTTCATTTGTAGCTAACAATCATTTTTATCATCAATTAATCTGGTGATTTTGTATTATTTAAGATTTTAGTTAATATATATCAATAAACTGATGTCTTGACCTCTTTTTCTCCAAAAATAAAAGATATTACGTTTACAAAGCTACAAACAGAAAAAAGCAGCATATCACCACATTTTTAGGAGCAGGAAAAATAAGATTATTTCACATTTTTGCTCGATAAATGACCCAAACAAACCACTAATTCCTGTCAATCAACTAAATGCTCAAGTGACTAACCAGTTCATAAAACAGTACATTGTTTTACTTTTACAGATGAGACATGACAAAGGCAGCGAGGGGTAAGATGTCATTTAAAAATGACGCCAACTAACAACTGTTTTTAACACAAACTCCCCAAAAAGTCCCTTCAGAAACTCATCGAGTCTTCACAGAAACTTTAAGCGAGGAACTGACTCTCTAAAACCTGATAACTGGAATAAATAAATCAATAAATAACCAAAAAATAACTATTTTCTTGGAGGTTTTTGGTATTTGGCTTAAAAATAAAAGACATAAAATCAAAATTTGGTATTTTTCCTGGCATTAGTCATTGAACTTGTGTCAGAGTGACGCGGAAAAACAGCTACCGAGATGAATTCACTTTGACTTCATGCTCTAAAATGCACAGAAAGCGGACGAAGACAGACACAAAGCGCCACAGACGGACCGGAGCGCGGCGAAGCGAGACGGGTCACATGACAGGAAGAGGCGGCGCTCATTTCTCCCGCTCACATTCACTCTCACACAGACACAAAGCAGCTGGGCAACATGATCCGAGGATGGCGAGACGGGCTGCGATGACTCATGGGTGGATGAGGGATGGGCCCTGTTGCCATGCAGCAGCGAGGCCATTCGTAGCCACGGTTACCACAGTTACCACGGCCATCATCATAACATTACCACTGTACCGAGGTTAGAGAAACATGCAGCACCTTTTTGGGCTTCACTCCTCGCTGCGTGGTCGGAGGAAAGAAGGGAAGGAAGTGAGGAAGGAGAGGAGAGGAGGGAAGGGAGGGTGGAGGTTAAAGGTCAAAGTTTATCATGCCGGAGGTGACGTGGACTTTAGTGAATCTGGATTGAAGACCTCGATCAAATATACATTTTCACATCTTTGATCACTTTCACACACATTTTTTTCATTCAGTTCATTTTCATACAAAACAAAAATGTAAAAAAACATTAAAATAAAAAAATGTGGTAAAAATGTATTAAAATGTTTTTCAGAGATTATATGACAGAAAATCTTCAGTTTTTCCTCCTCAACACAGCTCGATCTCATTGAATTTAAAAACTTGTTTCTTAGTTTTTAATAATACAAATGCACTAACAAATCTTTTAAATAAAATGACTATTTACTGCTATTTGACCATACATGTGGTATTAGAATATCCCTAATAACTAATGACAACCCTGTTTTTCTTTTAATAAAACAGACTCAGTCAGGCCTTTTTAATGTTAAAAATGGGGAAATGAAATATTAAAGATAATAGATAATACCACAGATCACCAGTTCTAGGTTGAAAACCACCAAATCAGTGGCTGCGTGAAACATCCAGTAAATGTCAGTCCTAATTTTATGAACACGCTGACATTTAAACCTGAATCCAATGAGGTCTGACTGAAGGGAATTAACTGAGATACGAGTAAAATACAGGGCTGAAAATAAAAGTGAAACTTAACACTTGCAAATTATCATCCATATGAAATTACAGTAGATTAAGATTTATTAACCTCTGATATTTTCCATTTCTGACATAAAAATTGTGTAGCAGTTATTGAATAGTTCATAAAAAGTTAATACATACATCATAAAGACTAAATTACAGCATTTGTACCTTCGTCTTGTTGACTCTTATATACTATATATACACTGTGTCATCTAGTCAATCTAGTCGAGTTAACCTGACATCATATGTCATTTTTTAATGAAGTGAAATCTGTGGAAAATTAATTAAAAAAATTCAAATGTAGCTTTCCAGTTTTGTTTAGCTGTATTTTTATGGATGTTTTCATCCCAGTTTTTGACTGCGAAACTGATAAATCCAATTCTTGGAAAGTATTAATTTCACGTTTTTGCTGAAAAGATTTAAATCATTTGTGGCTACACATGCAGATCCATACAGGAATAATAAAATATATCATTTAATTATAATAAGGTTAAACTGATCTCAGGGGAGTTTAATTTCATAAATAATCTGTGTATATCAACTGGTATATATTTATAGGTGTACACCGCCCTCTGCTGGTCATTAATGAAAACAGAAACTTCAGCTGAGGTCTGATTTAGTTCAAACAGTCTGTCTGAAGTGGTAAAGTCTCAGTTTCAGGGGTTAATAAGTTTATTTAAAAGACAAAATATCTATTAATGTATACAGTATCCATAAGTTTTAAATCTGTTTTTAAATAATGGAGGAAGACTAACTGTAGTTTCATACAAATAAAGTAATATATGATCTCCTGATTCTTCTCCATCTCTGCAGGTTTTTTAAAGAGGAGTAATCAATCTATTTATCATTTTAGGTACATCTTTGTTGCTCCTTTGTGGTGTAAATGTTTCTTCTAAGTTGAAGATTGTCAGCGTGCCCCTTCATCAGCATCACAGACAAAACTACTGTACATTTAATGCTCAGAGATTTTCAGTAACTCTCTTTTAGACTGAATTAAAGACCTATTAAACGAAATAAAAGCATTTAAATATAAAAACGCTGAAAACAAGAGCTACCGAGCATCCTCACACACAAACAAAACCTGTAAAGGGAAGATTTTCCACATCAGGCAGTGAGAAATATAAAACTCTGAGTGTTAATTGAGGCTGAAGCAGCAGATCAGGTGTGGTGTTATTTCCTGCAGCAGCAACACACAGAGTTTACTTTAGATAAAAGACAGAGTGTGTGTGTGTGTGTGTGTGTGTGTGTGTGTGTGTGTGTGTGTGTGTGTGTTAAAGTCCAGGTGTGTGCTGCCACATCTTCTCCGGACTTCCTGCAGGGGAACTTTTTTGTCACGGTGCAGCGATATCTGACTCACCAGTTTAGTGGACTTGGGCGTCTCCAGGATCTCTGAGGAGATAAGAACAAAACAAAGAGAGTGAGTGACAAACTTTTATATTATCGTCAGTGTTTATTGTCTTTTGCAAGGTATAAAGTCCCACAAAGATCCTGGTGCAAACAGATTCAAGTCAACACTAATAGAGGATTAGCTGCACGATCTCAATTTTCATCTCTTACACAAAAATATAATAAAATCTGTGAAACAAACTGAATAAATTTCTACTCTTAGTGCTACAGGAGCAGAAGAGGTTATTCAAAAGCCATTTTTACAACCAGAGTACCAATCTGAACAGAATCACCTCTCTATATTTTAGATTGTTATTCATGCCAGCTACAGATGAATAAATGAATATGAAGTGAAACACTTTACATTCGACATCCTGTCATCTAATGCTCGTGCACGCTGGACTTTTTAAAAGCACAATTTGCTCTCTTATAACTTAGATGATAAAAGTGATGCAGGACTGTAAAAGTGGATTAGAGCGAGACGCTGCGGGCTCATGATGGTCATTAACTGAGACTTCAAAAATGGAAAATAAGCTTTAAAAATCATCAGTGATTTAGCCTGTGAGAAAACAGAGCACAGAGCTCATCTTTGCTATTATAATATTTTATCTGTGCACAAGTATTAAATTAAGTTTCCTCATGAACGCGTCTGAAAGTGTCTCTGTGTGGTCGCCTGCTCCTGAGACATCAACATTGCTCCCCAAAAAAGCGTGTCACCACTTAAACCCCCCCTCTCTGCACCAGGAAGTGGACGTTACTAAACTGAGGACAATGCACCAACCCCCCCCCCCCTGTTTGATGTAGCGGCAGTGAGGCGTAACCATGGAAACAGAGAGCATCTCCATCCTCCAAAAACACTGCTGACCAGATGTGAAAAAGAAAGAAAAGCTACTGCTCAACTCGTGTTGAAAGTGAACAGAGGGCAATAATTCACCCCGCTTTATTGATCGTTCTTATAATTTATCAGGCAGAAACTATAGGGTGTTTTTATACACAGACAGAGGTATCTAAATTAAAATCATGACATTTAAAACACGTAGTTTAATCAATACAGACGTTTTAGATCTTATAAATCCATATTATAGGTCAGTGACATTGAAAGTTCATTCAAAATGTCCATTAATATCTGTTGTGGAGCCTTTGATTTTATTCTGATTTCATCTTTAATTTTCCGCAGCAGATGATGATGGTGATGATGAAACAATAAAAAGCTCCCCAACAGCCAATAACAGCTCCTGAGGTGAAGATTATTCTGTTTGTTTTGTCAGCTGGTGTTGCCTTCATTTGTCACGACGGCTGTAATTTTGTCCTGCAGCTTGTCGACAGTGAATTATGATGTTGTTATCTCTCAAATGTGCCCAAAACAACTTGAGCGGCTCGTTTTAATTTCCACCAAACGACTCCTGTTTACTCTGACGTGAGTGAAAAACACGCTGTTTGCTGTCAACAGGAAGCCAGGCGACGTGTTGTTGTTGGGTTTAGTTTGACATTTACAGAACGTCAGCCGGTCTGAAGCCGACCGTGGGAGCTTTTTACTGAACCAGACTGCACACAGAGGGACTCAAACTCTGTACGATCATTTCAAAGTGAAACCAGACAGTGTTCCTGTAATGAGATATTTACTGAAGCACATTTACATTTTAGACCATCAGCAGAAACTCTAAACTAAGGTGACTTACATTGGCTGAGCAGGTGGGGTTACACTGCCTTGCTTAAGGGCACGTAAACACTGATACACAAATGCAGACAAGCCCAATATGATGGTCAAAATTTTTTTCCTGATCAGTTTATTAAATGTGCAAAAAAAGGCGACCTTCGTCAGTCCCAATTTGCTTTTAAAGTTGAAGGTTGTTTACATCGACAGCTCTCGTTTATTTTGAAGAAACTCTTCTGACATATTTTTTAACAAGCCTGGATTCAAGCTCACAAATGAGGCAATAAAACTGTGACCTGCCAGTTCAGCTGAAACTGTTTTCATCTATTTTTGTTTGACACAAAAAGGTGATTTGTTCACCTACGTGCTCACAAACTGCTGAACTTTTCTTTTCTTTGTGTGCTTTTAAATATCACTGCATGTTTCGTGTCCCTGAGATGACTTCCATTTCAGAAAGGTCAGGATGTTTGCACTTTGTTTGAGCAGAGCACTGAAAACTACTGATGAAGAGTGACCAAGCACAAAATCATAACCATCCTCACCTCGTTTGGGAAACTTTCCGGTGCCGGGCTCAGGCGTCTCTGGAGACGTCGTGTCTGCTCCATCATCGACGAGCTGGATCTGAGACAGAAAGAAAGACAGCGGGAGACGTTTAGTCTTCTGAAACATCGTAGGCTTTCTCAGCCGATCTTCTTACTCATCACCAGAACGGGCACAGATGTTAAAAGGGGAGCCGCAAAAACAAAATCCGCTTTTTCGTTGATGTTCATTCAAATATAGCTCTCCTCGAGAGGATTTTTCAATCTCCATGGCAACCTTTACAACTGCAGTGCGGGACAGTCGGGGTCAGGCAGTCGTTTAAGCCGAGCGGGGGACATAATAAAGAGGATTAGTAATACAACACTCGATCGATACTGAGGCCGACCCGTGTGTGCGTCTGTTGGGTCACAGGTAGCATTAACACCACTCTGTCGTGAAGTATTTACTTAATAAAGTGATCCTCGTGCAAGAAGCTCTAAAACAGAATGACAATCTGACAGTTTTCTGGTTTTAAATGAAATTCAAAAGATCCAGGCCTGTCGTACAAACCGTGGACAGATGGCCTTTCTTCCCTCACAGCAGTAAAAACACTTTAAGCATGAAGACTTTAAATATGATACTGAAAATGAAAAATACAACTTAATAATATCCTGTTTCTTGATCTGCATCAAAGCTTACCAATTTAAAGATGTTTTTTTTTCTGAGAACTTTTATTTGTAATGTTATGTCATTTTAATTTGGATGTATTATCTGTTTATCATAATCTCCCTGCCCATGTTAACATCCTCTGCTGCACTTCTAAACATCAAATTTCTTTTTATTATAGTCAAGGACAACTTTCCTTTAGCCTTAGTTTTTTTTTTTTTAACCTTCAGTCAGATCATTCCTACTTTATTTTTTATCATAACACCGTGATGACACAGCATTTACTGCTGTACTCATGTTTTTTAACTTGTGTCGTCTTATGCTGCATTGCTACGGTCGCTTTTTTCACCTGCTGATTGCCAATATCTTCCTTATTTACTCTGACATGAATAAAATTACTGAATTAATGAAAGTTATCCACAAATGCAGCGTGGAGGTGTATTTATTAGCAAGTGGTCAAACCTTACAAAACACACACCTACTCATCTACAAGCTTTCATCAAGCTGAATCCAGCAAAACAAAGCTTGTACGAGCAAACCTGACGGAGAAAGATAAGAAAGATTTGAGACGAGACTATGAAATGTTTGTGCGTAGAGATTTTGTTTATCTTGTTTGTGCAAAAGGACGCGATATGCCAATGGTTTCACATTGCTCCCAGATTGACAGGGGGCGGTAATGTGCCAAGAAATGCTGCAACGTGTCAGCAAAAAACAAGAAGAAGAAGAAGGATGGCAGCTAATGAATGTGGATGGAAACAATTTAAGGATTTAAAATACAAAATAAATCTGCTTTGCAAATGTTTTATGATGAAGGAAATGCATTAAACTTATCTATTTTAAAAGAAAACCCCACAGGACACCTTTAAAGTCACTGTCTATTTACTGCTTTTTAAACATTTATTAAACAGCCATGAAATTTAAGCTGCAACAAAAAAAAAACTACTTTACTACTTCATCTATTTTCCATTTTTTTCTCCTCGGGATGTATTTGACTGTCCCCTCCAGGCCACCATATTAAATTAATGGTCATCGTAGCACGCAGGGGCACTTTGCAGTATATTTCTGAGAGGAAAAAAAAAGGGGGTTGTTGATCAGAAAACAAAGCAAGCGTGCAGCCTGAAGCAGCAGAAACATACTGGCAGACAGCAGAGGAAAATATCAACCCCCACACGAGCTCACTGCGTCAAATAAAAAGAATAACAAATCACAAAATGAGATAGGAAACAATGGATGGATGGGGGCTGTACTGATGAAGTCCTGCAGCATCAATTCAACCATTTATTGTGTTTATTGTTATTTAGCAAACACTCTTCTAGTTACCTGCGATTGCCTCACAAATATCCCATGATTCTCCTCGCAGGTGAAGTAGCGCTTGCCCTGCACGGTGCCGTCGTTCTTGCCCTTGGCCTCGTCCAGGATGACTCCCACCCACTTTCCGGAGGCGAAGAGCGTGTTGCCGATGTAGGCCACCGTGCCGCGCTGCCCCTTCCCGATCACCTCCACCAGCGAGCCCACTTTGACGGGCCGCCCGCCCCCGTCCGAGCTCATCCTGCTGCTGCCGCTGCTGTAAGTCTGGGTGGGACGAAGAAACACACACACACAGCGGAGGAGTTTAACAGAAGTTGTGCAGTGGATGTTGACGAATAGTTCTGGTTTGAAGTGAGGAAAGATGCACCAAACTTGACAGAAGTGCAGCATTAAATGTTTATTGTCTTCAACCTCAAACATCATAAATGGGATTTCATTTCAGGATGAGTCATGGTAAAAACTAGATAATAGTGATGTTAGATGTGTGAGTGGAAGTACAAGATGGCTTTCTTTATGTTTTTTATCTTTTGAAAGTAAAGTTCTTTACTTTCATCATTAAAGTTTGGGACATACTGGAAATAACAGCATCAAACAACCATAAGTAGGATGAGTTTTGATGTCTGGAATTCCCCCCAAAACAAAAGGTTATTTCCAAATGACACACAGTTTTTTTTTTCTTTTAATAAAAGAGGAATTAGATTTCTAGCCGCTCTTGAAGGATGAGAGCATTTATCAGAGGGAGCTCTAGGAGACTGAATTAAGTTGCTCCCCGAGGACCAAGAAGAGCATAATAAAAAACTTTTGCATCAGACGCCAGTGTCTTTCTGAGAGTTTCTGATTGAATGTTGGGAAGAGCTTCAAACCTGAAACCCTGGACTTGGTAGAGAGAACTTTTACCAATAAATGCTTAATGGTTATGTGGATTAACCAAAGGCCATGTCTAACCTTTCCCAATAATCCAATTTAGTTTATTTTACTGTTAATGGTCCAACCAGTGCATAAATGTTGCAAGCACAAAACCTCAATCACAAGCACCCACAGAGAGTTCAGTTCAATCACATTATAACTTCTTTTAAGTGCATTTACAGTGTACATATGCTGTGGTTTAGTGAAGATATCCCACATTAGTTTTTATCATCTGACCATGAGAAGACGTCTAACTTGAGTTTTAATCTCTTATAAAGGTCAGTTCACCTTTTAAAGAAACACTTTTTGATGGTCAATTTCTCATAAAGCATCACAATCAGCTCAGCAAAGACTCAGGAGAGTTGAATGAGTCATTGTTATCGCTGTGTTGTGATTATCAGGACTTTACAGTAACCACCTCCTGATGGATTAATGAGGACACGACCCTGAAACAAAATGAACTCTCTACTGGTTTAATCGCTGCTCTTACCTATCCAGAACCTGTTTTTATTGCTCATATACGTTTACTAAATTACTGCACAACCTGTTAACACTACAGTTTATTCATCATCATTATGCTGCTGTATTTTAATTTCTGCAGTGTTTCATCACATACTGGAGGTGTTCAGAGGACATTTAGCATAAAAAAGGGGGTCATGTTAGCACACAGAGGCTGGCTGCTGCAGGATGAGACAGAGCAAAGTAGTTTTTGTGTTATTTTGACCCTCCGAGCTGTGCAGGACCACACAAAAACTCAAAGCAAGGCCTCGTCCTGCCCTCTGTAAATGTCAGCAGCGCTCCAGCTTTGTAGCAGAGAAGCCAGACGCTTGTAATAAATCCATGGCAACAATCAAAATGAGACTTCATAAAGCCGCCCCGATGTGTGGAGCAGAAATCACACAGTAAAACACAGTTTAAACAGGAGCACTTTTACTCCAGCCGCAATATTTTGCAATCAAATAAATCCTGCAGAACCCAATTTACAGCGCGATGTCCCAGAACTGATGGTGACTCAGCAGAGGAGCAGATATTATTACCCGGCACGCTCCGACTCTCCTTGAGCTTACTGTAAACACACTGTGTGTCTGTGTGCTGCTGTTTAACTTAAACAACCTCCACGGGACAGTGAACCACAAACAAAGGCATCTTATTGAACACTAATGTGCAGCTTTTCTTCATGTTAGACAGCTGTTGTTGCTCTTGCAGTTTTGCATGACACTGTTGTTCTTTAGACTCTCCACTGCTAAAATTGTTGATAAATTAACAAATAAACCTTTATTAACGCAGACAAAACTCTCAGCAGATGTCAAACAAAACCTTCAATGACTAATTTTGTTCATATTAATAACAAGTTTCTTGGAAATGACATGCTGAGATGGATATTGATAGTTGAGAGGTTTAAAACTCTCTGATGTAAAATTTCTTTAACATTTCTCTAATGTAATTTATTGGCTGCAAATTATTATCTGCAATAGCATCATTAAAGTTGTTCAGTTTACCTTTAATGCTCATATCATCACAACAAATTTCCACCTAAACTTTTTGAAGTAAGATAAAAGGGGACCAAATTGGAAAGGTCTGATTAAACTTAGGCTCAACAGTCTCCATCCATACTGCAGAAGGAGGTGGTATTAAATCTGAGCAAAGTGTAGGTTGGAATGTGGGAAAATAAGGAGGGTTTTGTTTAACATAAGCTCAAAGGTGGTGTCACTTCTTAGGAGGCATTTTCAACGAGTTTCTCAACCACAGCAGCCGAACAAAAGGCTTTACCTCAAAATAAAGACTTTATGTATATAAAGGAAAATGTAAGGAGATGCTTACTGGGAGGTTGAGATGGTCATTTATTTCTATTCTCCTTAATATTGAAGGAAAACACCCGATTCCTGAGCGAGTTTTCCTATATATGTCAGTATATTTTCAGATGTTAAACATCAGTATATGTACAGATGTTTTGAAGCTCCCCTTATAGCAGTCATTCATCTCCATTTTCTTTCTGCTTACATATAAAACCAGGCATCACGTAAGAGTTGTAGATGAGCCGAGGTGACAGCAGTTATTCCCATGATTGCTTAAAGTCTAATTAACCTAACTTATAATTCATGACCGCAACGGAAAGAGGCATTTAAAGTAGCTACGTGCAGTAAGCCCAAAGACGTCCTTGAGTCTTTGTTGAGTGTTTTCGATGTCACAGCCAAGTCTTTCTTCAACCTTTAACATCTATTCAGAGCCATTTAATCACATCAGCTTCATGGCAGAAGCAGGAACATTTGGTTTTACAGTGCTCCAGGGGAAGGCAAGCAATCTGCAACATCCATTTATAATTCACGCCTTCTTCTTCATAAAATAATTAAAACAAAGAGAGTCCTAAACGGGCGTGCTCGGTCCAGGTACGAGTCCCGTAACGAAGCATTGTTCAGTCACCGCTCCGACCTGGAAGCAGAGAGGACCTGCGGAGGACGTGTTGAATTATTTAGTGCCACTGTACTCTTAAAACACACGCAAGCTCACAAGGACTATGATGCCGGAGGAAGATAAAAACAGCGATACCGCCTCATTTGATGCACCGTGACCCTCGCGGTGCTCTGCTGACTGTAACAGAAACGCTGTCATGCACGTGGTTTTAAGTTCTCACTGTCACGCAGGTGCAATTGGAAAGCATAAAAATCTAAAGGTTTCTGATAAATAAGATGTTTCCTATTATTTAAAAGAAGCCGAAAGGTACTGTAAGAAACACTGATGTCATCCTTCCCGGCGACACAGAAGCTGCCTGACTCAGAGAGGGATGACAAACAGGAAGTCTTCTGTGGTTCATGGATTGTGTGTCCAGCGTCTGCTAATGCCAAAAAAGAAGATCCTACCACCTATCCTGTCACATATCTCCTACTTTACAGCTCCACAGAGTCATCACCACCAGGAGGGGGGGCAGGTCTGAAGCGATGTTGAACCCGGAGGGGGCATCTGAGGCGAACAAAGGGGGGCGACGATACAGACGAGAGGAATGCAGCGCTGAAATGGATCAGAAAGCCTTCTATTCAAAAGTAGAGAATCAACGTCGGGGCAGACGACAGAGTGAAACAAATCGAACAGACATAACGGGAACAATGGCACACGGATCGGGACTAACTTAGACACCCCGGTTTTCATTCACCTAACCGGGACGTACGTAAACACCTCGCACACACACTCACCCGGGTGTACATGCTCCTCGTCCTCGTCTGTGACATGTTGCCGAGCCGCCCCCAAACCGCCTGTCTCGACTGAAGTGTGTTATTGGGGAGAGCCAGACAGAAGGGGGTCTAGGAGAGATGTGGGAAGGGAGGAGGAGGAGGAGGATGAGGAGGAGGAGGAGGGGGGGGGATGCTGCCGCCACCGTCTTCCTCTCCGTCTCCTCACAGAATCACACCATCCCTCTCCTGATTCTCCTCGCAGGGTGCAGAACTGAGCTCCCCCACGTCCCTCCTCTCCTCCTGAAAAAAGCCGGGTGGGAGCTTTTGGCTTTCGGTCAGAAACTTTTCAGAGGGGGGCAGACGGCGCCGATCCGCCCCGACGAATGAATGGAAAGGAGGGAAATCAGCGAGGGGAGGGGGGGGAATAAAAAAACCCAGCAAAACAAACAGCAGCCAGGAGTCGGTTCGGTGCTGCGAGTGCATCAGCTGAGCGGCAGCACGGCTCTGCGCTAGTGTCTGCGCCGGCTTCTGCAGGAGGGGAGGGCGCTTCAGGCCCGAGCGCTGGGTCCTAAAGCCTGCATGTACACCTCCCAAAATAAAACTTGACAGTCATCACTCCCATGCATGTCATCCTGATGTGGCGTGATGCAGAGGTCTGGGGGTGTTTGAGGCTTCTTAAAGGGCCGATCAAAGAGCATTTTAAGTCCCATTAAAGCAAAATGACTGTCTAAATGCTCCTGAAAAATTCCTTCTTCTTAGATATGTGTACATTTACAGTGTATATATATACTTTTAAATGTATTTTTACTTGTACATAGTTCTTCAATGTTTATTTTTACCTTGTCAATACCTGTTTGTATCTGTCTATTGTAAGTCTAATTCACAAACCTGATCAATAAAGCTGATTCTTATAATCACTTCAGTTATAAAATTATACATCAGTGAACTTCTTTACAAATAAATACTCTTTAAAAAGGGTCTTATGTGTGTTAAAACTGTGCTCTGTTTGCTGCAGTTTGCTGCAGTTTGCGTCAGATTCCTGTCAATTTCTTCCTTCTACTAAAAGCGTGAACGCTGGTAGGGAAGAGAAACGAATGCAAATTAAAAAAACACAACAAAAAAACTCAGACAGTAAGCATTTTTCAGCCAGGTGGGGGAGGAGGAGGAGGAGGATTGAACCAGTTCAGCTCAATCTGGTGCTGTTTCATTGTGGATGAACACAAAAGGCCCAGGTGATGCTCCGTAATGCAGCACACTGTAAGCGAAAGCCAGCGGATCGCATTCGGGCCCGTCACACAGCGAGGATTAGCTCGCCTTTATCAGCTTTTATCAGCCAACTGCACGGCTGGGCCTTTTCTTTTTTTGTTCACTCTGTTTCTGTGCTGTTGTCTTTTTGCAATGGAAGCGAACGCTGCAGGGTTTCTGTGTAAAAGCTTTCCACTTTGAGAGACGTTGTAAGAGTTTTCATAAAAAGAAACGTAGATTTCAAGACACCCTGTCGAAGAATGCATCACTCATAAAGCTTCAGAAAACAGGCATAGGTCAGGACAACTAAACATATATGTAAACCCTACATAAACAGCAGAGATTTACTACTTGAAGCCGTATATCTGGAGCACATTTGTGGCTTTTGAGCCTTGAAAAGCTCCAAATAATTGCACAGAAAGTCTAGAAAAGCTTAAATCTAGATTTCAGACGTGGGAGAGTTAAAAACATTTGGGGATGTTTAGAGACACAAAATGAACCTCTGCAGTCTCTTTGCACCCTTTTATGCAAATGACAAAGGCAGAACCAAAGAGGGGGTGCTGGGGATTTGTGGGAGGAAAGAGAAGAAGCGAGGGGGTGGGGTCTTATCTCTCGGCGAAGACATAATAAGCAGACAACCGGCCAAAATGAAAGAGCTGCAAACGAGGACAGCGACAACACAGAGAGAGCGAGAGAGCGAGAGCGAGAGAGCGAGAGAGGCGTCACTGGTTCAGACAAACGGCTGCTCCGACCGGAGGACAAGAAGGTGACAGTGGAGGATTTTCAGGAGGAAACGCCACCACACAAGGTAAAGATGTCTGCGTCCTGAAAGCCGGCGCTGATTAGAGAAAATGTTGGGGAATTATTATTGAAGTTTGGAGAGAGATTGTGTCTGTAGCTGAGTCACGGATGAAATGCAGACTTGCTGTGTCAGGAGTCCTCAGGTAAAGTCATCTTAGGTACGTCACAGTTTCATTTATGGTGGCAAATAACTCATTTTATTCTTTTAACGAGGTAAATGGTTTGCAATTAAAAATAAATAAATGCATAAATGCTTAATGTGATTCTTCAAATTGGTTGATTATTATGACTTACAGACAGAAAACCAAACATACATAAAGACAATAAAACAGATCAATTGACTTTTCATCACTGTTTACTAAGTATTCATTAATTATCTGTATGTTTTATTGTGACTTATTGATTATAAAAGGAATGAACAATTCCTTCATAGGTGCATGACTCACTGACTGACTCATAGTTTCAGCAGTAGTTTCATTTATTATGATAAATTATGCAAATTAAAACAGCAGAACTGATCGTCTGAGCCTGTTATGATCAGTTTCCCTTTAAATGTCTCTTTCTGTAAATATGTTGGCCTGACGATGACGTCATTGTTGTGATTAGGTTTTCTTTCAAAAAATATAATTAGTTTGTGATTTTCAAATATAATTAATTAACCTCTGAATGACAGCCTACACTGTACATGTACTTTTTTCCCTAAATTATCATAATCATAACAAATTATTATTTACATTACTTTTTTGATTAACAGATGAGGAGTTTGGTCTGTAAATGCAAGAAAATAGTCAGAGACCAAGTTGACGTATTCAGAGGATTTGTTTTGTCTTAAAAATATTCAATTTATGATTAAATTACACAAGAAAATGAGCAATTACTGAATTTGTGAAGGTGGGATCAGATAATTGGCATTTCTGATTAAAAAATTACTTTAAAACACTAACCACTCCTTGTTTTTAACCCCTTTTAATACTGCTTTTTATTTACTCATCTATTTAGTTTGTTATTTTGGTTTCTTTTAGCAATAAGTTGTGATAGTTAACATAATTTATTTCTACAATACAAAACTACAATAACTGTTCATATATCTTTATATATTGGACATTTTGTGAATGTGCTGAATCATGAAATCATCACAACAAAAGCATATTAAATCATCGACTTTCAGCCAATCAACTAATTAAACTTTTTAATTAATCTACTAATTGTTTCTGTTCTAATATATAGTTTGGTATAACTATGTGTGTAAAATCCATCTCCACTGGGAGGCAGTTGATCAATAAATCAGTCAATCAATGAGCAGAAACTGATTGTGTTGTTTAGAAAATGTGAAAATATGTTGCCTCTTTGAGATTTAAATGATTATAAATTAAATATATTTATTTGCTGACTTGTTTATCAGACAAACGAGCAACTTGCGAAGATTATCTTTGAATATTTTTACAATCATTTACTTTATTTAGCGATCAACTAAAGGAATAAGTAATCATTAGGCGCATTGATAGTATAAATAGATCTGCTTACAATAGTGGACAGCCAGGAGCTAATTATATTCTCTCCACCACATGCATGCTAATGATATTCAGTCTCAACACTTTCCCATGCACAGAGGAGAAAAATAGGTCATTCACAGAAATCAGTCTGCTCACTCCAGTTTATATATTTCATATAAATCTCATTTTACTTGCAAACTCAACAATAAAATCCTTGCAGAATATAAATAAAATCATCTCTGACTGCATGCAAAAGCCTAAATCTGTCATTTGGTGCCATCTAGTGAGTTCAAAGCCCAAATTTCACTGATTGAAATTACATGCACCTGCCACACAGAGCACAATAATGCTATTTCACACAGTTATTTACCATAATGAGCTGCCTCTAATGCTAAAAGATAAAGCAAAATAATGTAATATTTCACCTTTTATGTGTGGTGGGATAATAAATCACAGCATGGGTGTGGCTGCAGCCTGACATGACACTGTCCCAGCAGATTAACCAAATTAGTTGAGAAATTACGAAACCCAATCTGGATTGTATGTTAATTAATTAAAACCATAAGGAGGACAAATTAATCCCTTTTTAGGCTGGATATCGGCACCCACACCGCCTCCAGTAATAACTTACCAAAGCTGATTAAATATTTCTAATGTTATCGCCTCTAAAATTGGTTATTTTAGCGTTTAAATTGTATATTTTAACAGCAGCGAGCGGCGCTTAAATCAAGTGTTTTTTGGCTGAGGTTTGGTGGGGCACTCCCATCCAGACGCTACAACTAGCCATCAGCTAAAGTCGCATTTCTCGATAAAAAAAAACTCTCTTAAATTTAAATTTAAACACCAAACACGCTTATATATGTACAGATAGGTGTGAATGTATATTCCCCAGTTATTCCCCGCAGTCTGAATGACATATTTGAGATTAATCTTACCGGTTTTGCGTCCTAAAATCCAGCTAACCGTTCAGCTTCGCCCCTGACATGCTACATCCATCCATGGAGGTCTAACCGGCACATGCGAGCTGACGTGACCGAGCTGCTGACCGCCCCTGCCCGCCTTACAGCAGCAGAGGGGCCCGCTGATAAATGTGACAGTGAACCACAATGTAAAAATGATTATTATATTAATGCATTCATTGGATATATAAATGGATATACGATGAAAACACAGGTTATATATTTCAATTAAAGAAAATGTATTAATTAATTCTCCTGTTTTCTCGTTGTCATGTCTATTTTTTCCATATAAAGATTTTTTTTAACTGAATTTATTATGGAAAAGTCATCAGAAATTATATCAGATTAAGAGGTAAGAGATTAGGCAGGTTGAAGGAAAGATCATGAAGGAAAATGTGTACATTTACATAGTAATGCCCAAAAAACACACATTTTTACAGGAATTACTATATGAAAAGACCCCCCAAAAAAGAGTAAAGATAAATAAACACAAACAAAAAACAAAAATAGTATTTAAAAAAAGAAAAACATTATATAATGTGTATCTGTCAAGACAAATCTGATCCATTTAATATGATTAAAATCAGTGTAAAGTATTAGGACTGATAATAATCAGCTGTATTAGATCGACTCATCCTTAATACATGAAACATCATCAAGGAAAATATGGAGATGTTTATCTAAAATAAACCACTAAAATTAGAGTCAAACAAACAAATAACACAACAACTGTGGACATGACAAGTATAGCACAAATGCATCCTTATTAGTTTTAATTAAAGTTTATATGAGTGTCTTTAACAACTGTTTTACATATTTTTGTCTCATATATTCAATCACACATTTGAAACAAGAGATATCAATTTGACCTATAATGACAAAAAATAGAAAAATAACCTCACACACATTAACATCCTGTATGCAAACAGACCTGTCAATATTTGATTCGGTTCCAGGCAGCATCGTTTCCCTCTGGCCCTCATATCTGATCCACGTAATGAATGAACTACTTCCTCTGCAGTACTCTAAAGACACACAGATCGCCCACAGAAAAGGGAACTGAAAATGTATTTGTCTTTCAGATGAAAAGACGATCAGTCTGTTAAACATATGAGGCAATAAAGTCTAACTTCTGCTAAATCATCTGGTCTTTGGTTTATATTCAAATAATGTGACACAAAAATGACATGTCATTCATTGCAGATCTAACTGGGTGAGGGTGTGTATATATATATAAAAAAAAAAAAATATATATATATATACATATATATATATATATATATAGAAATGCTGTTTTTTTGCTTTTATTCCTATTTCTTGTCCATACTGT
>JBAJHX010000115.1:3715378-3725498 GCA_037176925.1 Amniataba percoides
ATTTTCCTCTATTATTTAATGTCTCTTAAACTATTGTTTAAGCTACTGTAACTGTGAAATTTCTCCACCAAAGGATCGATAAAGGACTTTATCTTATCTTAATTTTATCTTAATTCCTCCCCCCATTATCTCACACAAAAAAAAATCGTAGTATTGTACTGTAAAGTCTGTCAGGTCATGGTCAACACCTGATCTGTTTAATAAAATCAATGTCAGTCTAAAGTATCAGGACCGATAATAATCAGCTCATCTTTAATGAATCAAACAAACTGAATGCTGCATTTGTTTATGTAGAAGCAGGATTATGTAGAAATGAAATATTTCACAAAATCAAATAATCAAATAAGCAACAAAATGGACAAATCGGACAAAGCAGAAATTTCAACTGACTGTGAAAACATGAAAACATGGGCAATCTGTCCTGCTGGTAGGAGAACATGTCAACGTTTTACTGCAGAAGTGTGATGAGGAAATAGTCTGTCATGTGGACGCTGTCATCTGATCTGTCTGGGTTTGGTTGCTTCCACTGTGACATCATGCCAGACTGATCATCAGCATAGAAACTGGGTGAATGGGCGGCACTGTCCTGAAATGCGACGCAGCCTCTGTGCATCTCTCAGTCCCGTCTCTGTAAGTTGAGTCTGTACTCGAACAGAGTGAAGTTCATGATTTTGGCGAACAACTCGGGCACCACAAACTCTCTGATCTTCTCGTAGCCCATGTGCTCGTACAGCTTCTGAGCGTCCGTCTGCACCACGGAGGTGTACAGGATGACGGCGGGGTAACCCCTGTCGCGGGTAAAGTCCGCCACAGTCCGGCACAGAGCCTTGGCGATGCCCATCCCGCGGTGGCTGCGGCGCACAGACATGCGTTTGAGCTCCAAGCATCCAGGCTCTTTCTCAGCGGGGAGGCAGGCCACCGAGCCGACCACCCGGCCGTCGCTTTCCGCCACCCAAAAACACGAGTCCTTACTATTCATGTAGGTCTCAGTGATGTTGTTGAGGTCTTTCCTGAGGGAGGTGTCGATGTACTTGTTGAACATGTAGACGACGGTCTGCCGGGCCGCGGCCAGGAGCAGCGTGACGGCCAGGATGGGCAGCAGGAAGGACTTGGAGCTGGTGAGGAGGGCGCAGAACACGCACATGAGCACCATCTGGGTGGGCGGCTGTTTGAGGAGGTGCATGAAGGACGAGGGGACGTGCTCGCTCATCCCCAGGGTGAACATCTCCTTCACAGACTCGGCTTCTTCGTCACGAAACTTCCTGATCTGAATGTTGGCCATGACTCAGCCCTGCTGGATCAACAATAGTTCAAAACGTTAGAGGAGAAGACACATATCATATCATATTCATCAATACAACCCTTTTGTTTGTGTCTTTTCAGCAACAACATGCCTGTAACTGTAGATTTTACGTACTAAATATATAATTAGCTCACGCACTGGGAAGATAATAAAGCCTGACTGGTAAACTGTGTTGGGAAATACACGTTTACGTCAGACTGTATGACAGAAACAAGAAATTGCAGAAGTGAAATATCAAAGATAAGATTTATTTTTCAACTGTTAAATGACCTTCGCAGTACATTTACTATTAGAGTTTCAGTCAGTATCTTGTGATATTTTTAAATCATTTCTGGATCTCTAAAGTGCTGATATTAGATCAGTCTCAACTTTTCCCACTAATGACACCTGCCATTGTTTTCACATTTAATAAACCCAATTGTAAATCAAAACAAGTAATAATAATCACATGCAGTCAGTAATACCGCAATGTTAGAATATTCCGTGACAAATAAAAGTTCTGCATTCAACACTGGACTAAAACACGAGTAAAAAATACTTCCTTATACTTAAATACCAAATGTAAAGGTACTTTTTATGCAGAATGGTCAATTTTAGAATAACATGTATTATATTATTGGATGATGATTATTATTGTTTATATTTTGTTGAAGCCAGTGAAGCTGGAGCTAATTTTAACAACTTTATCTGCTCTTAAACTGTGAATTTGTCCCCCACAGATCAATAAAGTCTTCTATTAATCCATAATATCACACCCTAAAGTCTCTGCATGCATGATAATAACTCATTTATATCAAACAGTGAACGCACCATCATTGCTGCACGTAACAAAGCACACATGACCAACAAACGCACCACGAATCATATGTATGGATTTATTCCAGACGAAAAGTCAGATTAAAATAAGACATGCTGGCTTTGTTAACCTTTGAACAGATGTAGCAAATGATCAATAAACATGACACCAAATGAATAATCGGTGCAGAAAAAAACTACATCATGTGTCCTTTAAGAAAAAAACCCAAAGACTTTAAATCTCCCTGATTAGCTTGTAGCAGCTAACACAGATTGTAACCCCGCAGAGCCGATTAATCGACCTGTTTGACTCGAGTTTCCTCTGAAGGTCTCTGAAGGTGTAAAAAGATGAATAATGGACACGACTCACTGTGTGTTGTGCTGTCTCGTTGCTCTCCCGTTGTTGATGTTTAAACAATTCGACTCAGTTTATGTCACTGCTGCTTCCCCTGCCAGGATGTGATGCTTTCAGGGAACATGTTCCGTCGTTTTAGTGTTAGCATTTTGCTTCGTCAAACTATTTCTTTCGCTGTATGACTTTTAATATTTATGTATATTTCACTGCAAAGCATACACATACAATATTTTCAACGCGTTTCTACAACTCTGCACCTGATTTTAAGTGTTTTTCTCACTCGCTCACACTGAATGTAGATAGTTACGAGTGCTTCACGCCAGTAAAAGATTTATCCCACAGTGATCGGTATTTTTAACTGCTAAAAAATCTTTATGTGTCATAATCAAATATATAGAATACATTAAATATCGTTTGACATCATGTATCTTAACATAAAGTGCTTTTCTCAGAATGTTTCAAATAATGCCACCACCGATTTAAAAATTTACGAGCTATAGAGTGAGACATGAATGCAGCTTGTGCCAGCCCCTGCTTGATTCTGATTGGCTGCCACATGCTGCCCAACAGTCATGTTGTTTTTATAGAAAATCATTTACCAGAAGAGTAAAGTAACTAAGTACTTTTACTTCTACTAACTACTCAACTACTTTACTTGTGTACCTACATTTTTTGCTTCTTATTTTCAGAGGGAATTAAGTAATAAATTAATACATCTGTCTGTCATCTCTGAGTTACTTGTTATTTATCAGATTTAGATGATTATGATAAAATATAACATAATATAACATACATACATATATATATTTTTTAGCTTTTTTTAAAAGAAATTCCATAAAATGAAAAATAAATTTAACAGCTGTGATTGTAAAGTAAAATCTGACTAAATTAAGATTACATGGATTGAAGTAATGAAAGAGAGAAGTCAAAAGTTCAAGAAACTGACTGGAAAATCTGACATATTTTATACAACTGGTTTCACTTCTGTCTACTAGAAGAATCTTCACTTCTTCTACTACAGGTTTCTTTCCATTGTATCTGCTTTTTGTGGCTTCTGTTGTTGGTAAACACTCTCAGTTCACACACTTTGAAACAGAGTTAATGTCATTAAAAGGTGGTGATTTGGGTTCGATTTTACCTCACAGCTTTGATTAAAAGCTCAACAGTGTCTTGAAATTTGACAATAAAAACACACTATGTTCAAAAAGACAACAAAAAAAAGGCCTGAGAGGAAAACTTGAAGCCAGCGAAGGTCGTAGAGGTTAAAACTTTGAGGTCAGACGTTGCTGCCACAAAAGGCAAAACAAAAACTGTTGTCCCAAAAATACAGACGTCATTTTACACTTCAGCAAGGTGCAGTAAATGTAGATGTTTCACAATATATGAAGACTGAAAAAATAATTTATTGTCTCCTCAAAAGCAAATTTGACTAAAAGTTCATACATCAAATGATTGTAAAGATTTTCCCTTTTTTTAATGGAGTAAACGTTCCTCTAGATTGATAGTCAAAACATATAAAAGCATCATTTTTCCCTTTAACATTTGGTTTTGTTTGTACAAAACATTCACTTTACATTCATTTTCCTGCCCGGCCGAGCGAGTGGAAATGGAAGCAGCTCGTTTTTGTTTGTTTCTTTCTTTCTCTCCCAGCTGGTGTCGGTCTGTTCCCTCCCTGTTCAGCCCAGGTTGATGTCGCCTGCAAACATGGTGATGAGCAGGATGATGGTGAAGCCGGTCAGCAGCCCCGCGTTCTGGATCAGGAAGAAAACGATCTTGGTGGAGGTTCGCTGCTGCTCCTGCACGATGCTGTTCATCTCTGGAAACTGAGACCGACAATGACAATCAGACGTCTGTGTTGTGCACCATCGGCTGCCAGACTCAGTACAATGATGTTATTGTTCAAAAACCAACATGGTGGGAAGTGACGGTACGCAAAGAGGAAGTGTGAATCAGGCGGTTAAGCTATTTCTTTCAGGAAAAATAAAGGCGTCATCAGGAAAAACATTTTTCATTCTGCCATAAAACGCTGATTTGATTCAATCAACAATGAAATAAATCTGAAAAAAAAGAAAAACATCCCTAAAATTGAGTTTATTTTTGAGGATATTTATCTTTACAATGCTGGATAAAACTCTGGATCATTTTACCTCGTCAAGCCTCTTAAATCATTCAAATGAATAAATCTTAGACGGGAAAAAAATCTCACTCTTTGTCTGCCTCAAGTTCTCACAACATAAAGAAACATGTCAGCAGTTCTGACTTGTTTGCACGTTTAAAATATATTTTTGCTAAAATATAAAGCTGTTTTAAAACATTTATGAGCCTTTTTTTTTTAAATAGGAAAAAGATGTATTTGGGATCAATTTCTAACAGGTAGCGCTTTTTTTGCCACTCGGAGGCAGCACATGAGCTGTAAACTCAATATTTACACCATCAGAACAGAGAAGTTTTAGCCTATAAATCAAAACTTTGAGCTAAAAGAGGCTAAATTGCTCATTGTTAGGTGATCACTTCATGTGGGTTTGTCATTGATCCATTAATAATATAAATATATTGTGTATAGAAGCTTTAAAGATCGTATAAGAGAGTGTTAAGGGTTAAGAGACAGACTAAAAAAGAACATTGTTGGTTTTGTTTAATTCAATAGATCTGTTGACAATGAGGAACACGCAGAATAACACCAAATAATTAATAACAAAGACCAGATTTGTAGAAATAAACATGCAAAAAATGAAGCGAAGCTAACTCACCATGTCTGCCAGCGCGATGTACAGGAACATCCCTCCTGCGATGGCGAAGATGGCGTTGGGGGCAAAGTTGCTCCCGAGCAGGATGCCGAAGACGAGGCCGATGTAACACGACACGGCAGACAGCAGGTTGAAGAAAATGGCTTGTGGGATGCTCATACCGGCGTTCAGCAGGATGACAAAGTCACCTGCAGAGAGAAGGAGGCTGATGCATTAATGCTTCAAACTGATGACTCAAACAGACATATAACTTTAAATTGTATATATATTTTTATTTAAAACAAGTTAAATGTGAGATTTTAGTCTAAAAGCGTACTCATTGTTACTCAATGCTCATTTTATTCCAGCTACTGATCTTTGTTGTCTGTCAAAACCCTCCAATTTAGTTTCCATCTGTCATCTACTATCAGCTTGTTGTTGGAAGATGAAAAAAGCGCAAAATATATAATTTGAAAGGATATTTGTACTTTCGTATGTCACTTGGTAGAGCATAAATATTATATTCAAGTGAGAAAAAGAATAGAAACACCTGTGCAATGAAATTTAATACAGTCTCTGTCAACAACTATTAGAAAACATAAATATTACAGAGGTTTTATTTCTTTATATACTGTTGTAGTTTTCAGTTTATTCAGTGTTTGGAGCAGGAGGGAAAAGTTTGGATGCAGTTCTGCAGTTTGTCACTAGGTGTCAGTAAAGATCATATTTTAGATAATACTGACATAAGATGCACAAAGCATTAGTTTCACAGAGCATCAGTTTTTAAACTTTTTGATGGGTGGGTGATGATAAAAAAGAGCCCAATCAGTCATAAAGATTTGCACTGATTAATGATACTCACAATGATAAAACCATTTAAGGTCAGCAGATGAAGTTTTATTAAAAATAACTAGTTTATAAATAGTTTAAAAATGATAAATTTGACCCACAGGAGGGATAAAAATGCTTACTCAGTACAACATGACCTGATCATTTTTCACTTTGACACACTGTGCTGGAACAACTGATGTCATTTTATCGCAGACCTGTAAGTGTTCAAACAGAGTCCTCTGGCTTTGAGTAATGTTTGACTGCACAGCTTGGTGATGAGCAGGAGGAAAGACTGACTCACCGAGCTCGTGGGGAAACTCCTCGCACACGATGGCGAAGGACGTGCTGAACCCCGTCAGCACCGACACGGTGAAGGAGGCGCCGATCGCCAGGCCGTCGATGAAGTTGTGCAGCGCGTCGCTCAGCGTGATCATCCATGCCACCGTCTTGATGCTGGAGATGCGCTGCCCACGCAGCCAGTGGCACATCACGCCGGACACCTGCACGTCCTGCAAGAGGCGGCGGGTTAAAGGCACTGTTTGATCACAGCGGATGTATGCAAACATCGACATATGAGCCACAGAGATAACACACAATGATGTCTCCATGTTTAAAACTCAAAGTTCAATTCATCCCAGAAAAGAAAGGACAAAGTTGAACACGCTGATCAATACCTCAAGGCATTTTCTCATCAATATTACAAACTGGGGATCAGCAAATGTTTAGATGTTAAACTTACACTGGATTTGATTTATGTGAATTTGAACCACTTTTTTAAAAAACTTGCAGCATTTTATTGGAAAACAGGCAAATCATTTCTTAAGCTGAATGTTAAAACCCTGGTGTTTGCAGGTATAAAGTTTACCATTGTCTCTAAGTTAGCTGAATAATTGTGAGACTAATCCTGGTTTGACATTGTCTGGTTAGGTTTAGATTCATTTACAAACCATCCACTCATAGTTGAGACATTTCACGTAAATTCAACATTTTGGTGCTCAAGGAAAGTCAGAAGTTCACCAAAGTCAGAGCGATTCATCCTCTGGAAACTCTGAATGTCTGTAAATATCATCACAGGAATCAGGAGTCATCTTATCTTTGGATCAAACCTCCTTCCCAAACAGAAATCATTTATCCAGTTTAATATCTTTGTTGGGGGCACATTTGGCTTTACGCTACAAAAGATGTGTGGTGAAAATCCCAGACCGGCTCAGATGTGGTGTGAGCGGTCGGATCACACTGCGTCTTGCTGGTTGTTTACACTTGTATTTAGCCCCGTCCTGCATTTTAAAACCAAGTGTAAACAGGCTCAGTGCCATCTAAAGAGTCTCTGCCAAAAATAAAGTCTTCTTACTCACAAAAGGTTTTAATCGACCGCAAAATGTAACAGATGCTGATTATTCAACAACAGGAAATATTTTCCCTCAATGAACGTGCAGCTTTTTCTACTGAAGTCCTCAATTAGGAATATAATGGGATGAGTGTTTTTAATGGGAAACCTGAGAACCAGCGGACATGAGCAGAGCTTTCGGGGCCTCGGCTGAGGATACCCTGCAGCGACAAAACTCCCCTTTTATTAGCCACGGCCGAAACAAGGCGTCTTTGTGCTCGGCTCAGGCAGCTCCAGCATTTACCAGGCGGGGAAGGATCTGAGGCCTTCAGCTCGGATTTGGCTGCTCGGCCTCTCTGTGACAGCAGCAAAGTCTGTTTGTTTAATGTTTTGATCCCTTCAGACCCAAAGCTCCTCTATAGGACACTGTTAAACATTAACAGCAGCTCTAATTGCCTCCGTTCCACCGATAACAGCTCAATAAATCACCTTTAAGCAAAAAACATCTGAGCCTATAGAAAATAAAAGAAGCCGTGATAAAACATAATCACCTCTGTTTCTCCTCATCCTTCCTTCCTTGGGACGTGTTTTGAAATTCTGCTTAGTGTGTTATTTTAAGTCACACCCGTACGACTGATAAGAGGTTTAAAATGTGTGTCACCTGTTCACTGTCCACAGTGAGTTCCTGTCACAAGGTCTGCGATAGAGGAATGAGGAGGAGAGCAAATCTTTATCAGGCACGTAATAACTCACTGTTTTTAAAAGCTTATCTTGAAGACCGAGCTCCTCGTTAGATAAACGGGCGAATGAGTACGAGGCCAGTTGCAGTGTAGGTTAATGTGACACGCACGTGGATGACGTGATGGTACCTGAGCAGGTGTCGCGTTCGCGGGCTCCGGGCTGGGGCTGCTCTTGTCGGTGGCGATGACGCTGATGCCGGTCAGAACGATGGAGTCCTTTTTCTCCAGGATGTCCCCGTTGTGGAGGGAGTTTTCCTGAGGCGAGTCCGCTGGAGTGAAGTGGCTGTGCTGAGGGCAGGAGAGGCAAAAGAGTTAAAACAGCAAGAGGGTGGACGTTGAAGAACTACACGCAGGTTTCATGAAGCTTCAGTGAAACTTCATTGTTCCCAACCTGCAGGAAAGTGTGCACAAGTGAGCAAACGACACTTGGATCATCATAAAGTGGCGTTAAAGGGCAGCACTGCGTTCCTCAATGAATGTGGAATAAAACAGAGTTGTACGGAGACTCTGCAGCCACAGCTTGTTTTCAGGCCCTGAGCTGCTTTGAGTTAAAAATATGCAAAAACATGAACTTGTTGCTCAAATTTCGTGGCCATCCATCCATAAATGTGAACCTAAGAGTGACACTAAAGGAAAAGTCAGGTGATCACCAAACTATGTAGGATTCTCCATGTGAGGATCATAAATTCAAGGTGATCTCTCTGATATTGTTGAGATATTTCAGCAGTGAACTGACCGATCATTCATACAGAAACACTGTTAACACGGTGAATGCTGACTCCAAAAGGTACTAAAATCAAAGTACAGCCACCTATAAAGCTGAGAAATTAAAATATTATATTTCATCTGTTAAATCTGTGTGCAATAAACCGACAGCTCATACAGACATCAGAGTGATTTCAATATTTCATCCAACTCACTGCAAATTAATCATTTTATTTTACTATTTTGACTTTCACTGACTTTTTCAGCTTTCATCACAGAGTTTAATATAATATTCAAATTCAGTGCTGTCATATAACTAATTCATACTGAAGGTCAGTGTGTCCCTAACCTTTGTGGAAAATGATGTAAAAAGTAAAATATGACTCTCATAAAGCAGTTATCCTCACGATAGTCACTAATTAGCTTCCAATTAAAATGATAAATCACCGGCAGTTATACAGCTGGAGCGAATGCTATCAGTCTGCAATAAAAGAAAAGTGCTTTGCACCAAATAAACTCGCCTCACCTCGTGCTCGACCCTGAGAGCCATTTTCAGGATCTTCTCCATGAAGAAGAGGATGTAAAACCCTCCGAATATCCCAACCGCGTTCGCCACGTAGTTATCTGCTTTGGGATCAAAACCCAGAGCCTGAGAGGAGAGAGAAAGTTAGAAACGTGTTGAGAGCACTGAAGCATCATTAAAACTCGACTCTCTGCTTGGTGATCGGCTCCGTGTCGCCGCCTCATACAGACCTCAGGTATGAGCTGCAGCACAGCGTTGGAGAAGAGCGTCCCGATGGCCAGGCCGATGAAGTAGGTCAGGACTTTGGGGAAATAAGGCTTCTTGGTGAAGGGGATGAGCAGGAGGCCGAGCAGAGACGCCAGGTTGATGACGGTCACCGCCAGAAAGCCATAACCCCAAACTGGAAGGAAAAAAGAGTCACTAATAATATTCAACGCTGTCACGATAAAGCCTCTTCCTTTAAATATGTGGAGCCTTCAGAGCTGCGGCCTTATTGTTGTGATGTCTCAGTGTCATCGTTACTCGTCTCTGCTGCTGCTCAGGAATGTGTTTGAAACAATAAACAGAAAAAAAACACTTTCTGGTGGCCATATTGGAGATCGCCTGCTGTTTTTGGACCTTTTTTTGTTGAGGTTACGAAGCAGGACTTCCTCTCAGGCTGCAGATTTAGTTTTATTAGTGCACAAAAAAGGTGACACACTGAACAGATATATGCACGAGAAACAGAGGTGGACATGTTGTGTTTGATCATGTTTCTGTGCATGTATGAAAGTGTGTTGTACATTAGTGTATGCATAATGTGCAGGTGTGTGAGA